>ONZH01007367.1:202500-251585 GCA_900303285.1 Rhinella marina
GATCACACCTTCGCTGGTTACTAGAGACTAGGAAAACCAAAATTCAGGCAAGGAGGTGGATCTACAGCTCAATAGGGCGGCTGATCAGCACCATAGCAGCTGGACAGCGCTGAGCACCAGTCCAAAAACACACAGGGAGAGTCGTAGTGTAAAGGTCTCTGAAGTAATAGCGTCACCTGTAATAAACTGCAACCACTAAGCTTCTGTGCCTTATAGGAAATGTATAACTATCAAGTGCATGACAAAGAAAACCAATAAGGTCTGTGCGGGAAACCACTCAACCAACCTCTTACCCGATGGCCCAAAAGACCCGTCTGCCACATTAGATGTAGTACAAATGGCACAAAGGAGCCAGAGGGGAGCATGGGAGTGGTAGTGTCCCTGGCTGTAACTGTCACCGTTGCTCCCTACGACTGTGCAGTGAAGGGAGGGGGCAGCCTGTCTTCCCTCAGGGGATACCCTGATTTTGGGGCTCCTGACTGATGGTAGTTGGGTGCCTGTGAAGGGTTTGTGTGAGTGCAAGGCAGGGATGTACAGTGCAATGGCCAGTGACTAGTGCAGGAGCCGGTAACAGAATAAACTTCTCTTTACTCAAGTGCAGATTTGGAGTTGTAGTACATCCAGTGGTGGCAAAAACAGGGGGTCATTGATGATGATACGACACTTTTTGACAAACTGTTGTCACAGATTCGGTCACAAAGAGGATTTGCAGACGAATTTGTGACTTTTTCTTACTCACGACACTTTTCTGAGGTGGTGGAAAAAGGGAACATGCCGTGGGCTGGAAATTGGGTGGGCCGGCCAGACCTTCTTATTTCACATTTTCTATGCCTGTTTTTGGCATAGAAAATGACTTAAATCTATGCCAGCAGGGGAGCTAGTGTAGATTTAAGCAAGTCGCACGGCCGACACCTCTACATTACTTAGGCACATCAAGCGCCTTATTAAATCCGCCTTCTAAACGACCGCCTTCTTAATAAATGACCCCAACATTTCCCACAATATACAGTGCAAATCTCCTGAGAAGGTTTTGTATGGATTTGAGCAAGGATGGGAATTATCGTACTCTTTCCTCTCTCTCAAGTCTCTTCCTGCAGACTCTATGGCTGGTAATCTCACTTTTGCAATTACACTTGTAATTTGCAACTTAGGCATACCGGTTTTTAGAGATATGATTCACAAGGTCGTGTCCAAGTGTGAAGGGTGTCTTAAAAGTATTCCCCTCACTGCAGTGAAGTCTAAATAGCTTATTTAGTAGGATATCTTACTGACTCCAGGGCTCGGCCATGCAGATTCTAGGTTCTCTCATTTGTCTTTCTCCTTCTCTCCTCTGTAGATTATGCAGAGATCTGTCAGTCTCTGTGGCTTTAGTCCTGTCCCGTGAGGTATGGAGCTCATGAAGTTGCTTCCTCTCTGTGCTAACTCCAGGCTACAACTCTCTAGACTCAGCAAGGGACTGATCCAGGACCCACACCCAAGCTTCCTTTAACTCGTCACTTCCATACATTACCATGCTGGGTGTACAGAGCATAGAATGACATTAAATAACATGACAAGCATTAAACAGCAAACAATTTGCAGGTGACCCCTGCTGTGGGGTACTGCACATGGTGGTGGGGGCCCTGTATACAGACTTTGCAAATTATGCCTCTATCCTAAAATCTCCTTCTATTTCAGTTACCTGATCCCTGTAGATTTTACATGGCGGGTATGGTACTGAGGTTTTTATAAAAATTCTGATAGTCCATAAACTGCAAAAAGCCTATTATCTCTATGGTGCTTTATAAGTCTTTTGTGTTGCTATTTTTTTTACCTGGAGTCTATAGGAATTATTAAAGAAGAACTCCCACAAAAAACTTTATTCCATGCCCTGCTAGAAATGTACATGATGTAATCTGTAGTGAATGTCATTTTCTTACCAGTGTCTGTATTTGTGAGTTATATCTCTCTGATGTTTCTAATCTGTGTCATGTGACTAGGAATCAGACTCACCAGATAACACAGCATCTTATGTGTGGACAGGAAGTCTATTTCTCTATGTATTCCTATGGGAGCCTCACTTTCAGTCTCATAGGAATGAATAGAGCAGTAACTGGCTTCCTGTCCTGGGTCAGTTGGAGGTCAGGGAGTTGGTCACATGACACAGCTACAATTAGAAGAGAGGGGATAGCTCATAAATACAGTCTCTGATAAGAAGATTACATTCACTGTAGATTACATCATGCACCTTTCTAACAGGTCAGAGAATAAAACTTTTTGCAGGAGTTCTTCTTTAAACTCATTACAACTGTGTCTTTAATTGCATTTTTCATCACTTTTTTTACAGCATTATTTTAAAATTGCAGCCTGTTCCCAATGTGCCATTTTATTTTTTGCATTTTTATGCCATAGGCCTCTACAGTTTTTTTGGCCCTGCTTGAAAAACATACAAGTAGCAATGTGGATTGTGTTTTTTAAAGTCGTTTTTACATTGCGGTTTCCCTCGTCCCTTTTTTCCATACTGATCTACAGAGGAAGTGACATCAGAGGGGGAGGGACACATACTTTTCTATAGGAAAACACATAGAGTGCAAAAATACGCCATAAAAGCGCATGTGCTAACCGCAATAGCAAAGAGCGCCACTAAAAAACGACAAAAAAACCTGTAGCATTAGGTTGGTGTTTTTGGATTGTCAGCAAGACAGAGAACTTAACAAATCCGCTAAAATAAAAAAAAAAAATCCACGCGGGCGAGAACTTTTCATAGTAACATAGTTTATAAGGCCGAAAAAAGCCCTCTGTCCATCCAGTTCGCCTATTATCCTGCAAGTTGATCATAGGTTCAGTACGAGCTGCCATCTCTATGCTTTGTAGTTTATACTGTATATTGTGAGTCTTACCCACACAGAACCGCGGATATTGGCTAGCAAAGGGTTAATTCTCCCCAAAAGTTTATTTTTCTTTGCGTGTGCAAACACTTACATGACGTCCTGTTCATGAAATAATGGCCGGGCTTAATGCGTTACATGGAGACAGAAATCAGCCGCTCTTCCCGTGATTACATGGTTCCAGCCGCTAATCTGCTTCACTTGAATAGATCAGACAGAACGTAGTTATTTGTCACCATGTAATCTCCGCACTTGACCCCCACTTATCCTGAGAATGAGGGTCCCGTTCCTTTGTCCTAATGGAGCGTCAGGTCGAGCATGCACCTTGCCACTTTCTACGGGACTGACAGATATTGCTGCTACCTCTAGCGGTCCAATACAGAACAGATTGACAGGACACTTG
Organism: Rhinella marina; assembly: GCA_900303285.1. NCBI lineage: Eukaryota > Metazoa > Chordata > Amphibia > Anura > Bufonidae > Rhinella > Rhinella marina. The sequence goes on from ONZH01007367.1 coordinate 205,771, forward strand.
GCGCTACATGTGGAAGGGGAAATAGGACCTCCATTCTTTTAACTTGTGAGGGTCACAGTGGTCGGACACCCACCTGTCAGTTAGTTATCACCAGTGGATAAGGGGAAATGCCCCTTTAAGACCACATGCACATGACTGTATTATGATGCCTACAGATATCCATGGGTCCCTGCCTCTGAATCCATAAAGAATCCTGTAGATATCCTGATAGGAATCCTCCAGATAGTACTAGGTATCCCATAGACCAGTCCAGAGAGTTGGGGTCTGCAGTAACCAGTGTGCTTCTTTACTGGAGGAACTCAAGTGCAAAACAATACAGGCAGTGCACTGAGCTGGCTTCTCCAGTTGCCCCCCTGGTAGGAGAAGGTTCTGTGCTAAGGAAAGGCCTGAGCTAGCTGTACCCCTCTCTCAGAAGGCTGGTACTCTGGTCAAAAGCTGATTGCCCAGGGTGTGTGGTTCGGCTGTGACCCAGGGTCTGTGACAGAGTATCCCCATCTCAATGTCGTCTTCTGGTCACTCACGCAGACTGGCAGAGTCTCTGCTACTGAACACTGGTCCCTGTCTGTAGAACACTAGGGGCTCTGACTGCTCTCCTTATGTACAGTTTCTAAGTGAACCTTCTACTGGGAGAGGAGGAGTGGAGAATTACAGCCTAAATAGAAACAATGTTACAATTTCAGTCCGTCTTAGACTCGTATAGAGTTTCAATACAAGTCTATGGGAATGAATAAACCGTTTTTTCCAGACAGATGTAAACAACAGAGATAAACCAAAAGGTCAGTGTGCCTGCTTTTTCCATCTAAAACTTTGCATAGTACTTTGCAACTGCAGTTCAGGATAGATTTGCTTTTTTGCTGAAACAGTCCCACTCTTGTCCATTGGCTGTGTCCGGTACTGCAGCTCAGTTGAACAATAGTGGGGCTGGTTCTGGAAGAAAAAAGATCCTGGACAACCCCTTTCATTTTTTGGGGGGTCTTTATTTTCAATATGTTTCCATATTTTTCCAATTAGTTACTTTGTTTATTTGTTGATCAGTTACATTTGTTACAATGTTGTAGATGGATTTTCTTTTTGTTACAGTATTGGATATTATGTGCTAAAAGCCTAATCAGTGTTACAGTCTTTTCTACATGTAAAACGGGGAGAATAATCAGGCGCTGGACATAGCTGTCAATCTAAGCCATGTAGAGGCGAGGCAGAGAGCTATCTAGTAATGGAGATGGCTATTACTGATTCACTCCAGTGCCAGGGAAAATAATTGGTTATCAGAGTATGCGGCGCTCCAGAAGGGCACTTCACCGGATTTAATATTAAATTACTTTACAATTAAATTCTCTGAAGTGTCAATCTCCGTGGTCTACAACGTGAAATCCAGAGCAAGGATCTAAGTCGTTAGTGAGACTTAAATGCAGACGGTCTGCGACGCCTGTCCAAAAGTTTCATGGCGAAGTTATTGTTGATTGCCAGTTTTGACACATTCCTCCTGCGGCCTTTGGGGATCGCAGCATTACTATGCGGCGCTGACAGTCCGATCGTGTACACAGATTAATAAAATGCTGTTTATTAATTACCAGGCTCTCGGCTCATTGACTTTCATGTTACAGAGCAAAGAAATATGTAAAACAGTCAGAGGCATCACTTGAACATCCTGGGTTCGAATGCAAGATCTGTAATGGGGACCCCACCTATTATGTGCCACTTTATCTCCTTCTATGAGGTGTGGGTGTGACCTCCCAAAAGTTACGCCCCCTGAATATTGTATATAGGATATTATTAAAGGGGTTCACACCCACTTTAAAGGGGTATTCCCATCTCACAGATGTAGTGTGTATAGTTAGATATAGCCATACCAGTATTATTACTAATAGAATGTATTTATATAAAATGTACCGTTTAGAAGATTTCCCTATTTGTATATCCATTGTCCCACACACACCAGTCAGGCCGTTGCCCCTGGTTACGACCACCGCGGCCATGTAGTAGTGGAGGCCGGCTTGCTCTGAGGTAACTGCTGTATTGTGAACACACATTACATGTTCATGCGGAGACACATCTTAGGGTTGTAGCATTTTTGGCTGCACTTCCAAAACGCAGAGAAATGGATCCTGTTCAAGATGAATTCATCTCTATGGAGCATTTTGGACAGATCCTGACCATTGTGTATAGGACTGGTGGCGTCCAAATCGCAGATGTGAAAGTACCCCAAGATGTGTCTTCGCATGCTCATGCAATGAGCGTTCACAATACAGCAGTTACCTCAGAGCGGGTTTGAACAAGAGCAAACCGGCCACCACTACTACATGGCCGTGGTGGTCGTAACTAGGGGCAACGGCCTGACTGATGTGTGTGGGACAATGGATATACAAATAGGGAAATCTTCTAAACGGTACATTTTATATAAATACATTCTATTAGTAATAATATTGGTATGGCTATATCTAACTATACAAACTACATCTGTGAGATGGGAATACCCCTTTAAGGCAGTGGGTGTGTGGTCACTGTATTAACCAACCGGTTTGACTTTGGGCTTATCCTAAGGGTGTTATTCTGGCAGTCCCCTGGTAGACACCTTTTAACCCCTATACAGGGATCAGGACTTTGCTGCAGGGGAAGCACCAGGCCGCTACCTCCTGGAGTAGTCCCTGTGTGGTTGACAGCTGAACCGCACCAAAGGATCAGGCAAAACCGTGGTCAGGGACAGGCCACGGTCAGGGCTGGCAGAGTACAAATATGGAAATGGGTTTAAGGTCAGGGCGGGCAGCATAGGATCAATATGGTTAACAGACACAGGTCAGGTCTGGCATTAACAGGTCAAACGGGTAAATGGGCAGAGGTCGGTACAAAGGCAGACAGTAGAACAGAACTGTTTTGTAGACGGCTTAACATGCTAAGAAATCTTATTGCTTCCCCATAGTGGAAGGTGCCTAAAGTACCCCAGTACTGCCAGCCATTGGCGGGTGAAGATTAGGGCTCATGTGCTGGCCCTTTAAGAGCCAAAGGAAGCATGCTTGCACCCTACGGGCAGAGGTGGAGAGGCTTTGCTGGCAAGCAGGTCTCAGCCTGTGCAGAATGTTGGAGCATGAGGTAGGTGCGGACCGCCAGGTAGGTTTGATATGACAGCGGTAGCTCACAGTCACCACTGTTACAGTACGTTCTGGTCCTTCTTGACATAGACATGTGACTGCTGCAGCCAGTCATTGAGTATTAATGGAGGTCTCAGCAGTCAGACCACCTGGGGATCAAGAGGCAGTATTGCTGGTTTAGCCATCACTGCAGCCCCACAACCAGGGATCAGGAGCGTCGCTGTGCAGAGAAAAGCTTTCCCTGGAGTGTCCAGTAACAACCAGTCCGATCCTCTATGGAATCCTGAATTTGCTGGGGCAATGCTGGGTATTCCTGCAGGTTAGTACTGCAAGGAGATGGGGTGAGCTGTAAAGGACAACAAACTCCAGGAAGCAGCAGAACTTTCACTCTATCAATGTGCAGATCTATCAATGTGTTTGTGGCAGTTTCCGAGGCCGCTGCACACTTTTTATGAATGTACTGTTGGAAAAGCAGGAAAGGACCTCAGACTTGCACTTTGTATAAGGGCTCATGCACACGAACATGTGCCGGCCACGCTTGTATAGCGGCCCACAAATAGCGGGTCCACGATATACGGACAATATTGTGGATCCATTCACTTGAATGGGTCTGCAATCTGGAAGAAATAGAGAGGAGACACGGAGCAGAAGGCCACAGAAGCATTACGGAGCGCATCATTGGCATCATTTCGATCCGTGCCTCCGAACTACAAAAAAAATAGAACATGCTCTATTTTTTTGTTGTGGTGCGGACGGATGGCGGACCCATTCAAGTTCAAAGGGGTCTGTATCCATCAGCGCTGGACACATGGACAGTGTCCATGCATTGGGGACCGCAATGGTCCCCAATGCATGATATGAGCGGTACACGTTCCTGTACATGAACCCTAACTCATCCATCAAGCTTTTCTGCGTAAAACAACAACAGGTCCGACCAGGCCGATGCATTATTCATATGGTGCTGCAGTAATCTTACATGTTCCCCATTGCTTCCATTAATGTCTGGAGGCAGGGGTGTACTTGCACATGCTAGGACCAATATGAAATATGTCATGGGCCCCCCACCTACCATTTATAACACTGGCGTCGTGTCCCCCTCAGGCACCAGACCCAGCGGCCTCACTAATGTCCCCACTACTTTAACGACTTCTGACTGCATTCTCATAAATTTGCCCTATGAACAAAGTAATGTGTCCCAAAAAAACCCTCATTATCATTGAAACCATCAAACCGCCGTGAAACCCCATCTGCGAATAACAGTTTTCCGATAGATAAATGTGAGCGAGACCTGTATTAATGGGAAGAGTCATTTGTGTTTATGCAGTGGCGACTTTTTATCATGAGCCAGCAGATACATTATAAAGAACCGCAGCAGCAAGTAATTCTGGCAAATGTTAAATCAGAGCTACATCACTAAATCTGAACGCTTCTCCGGAACACAATCAAATGCAAACAAATTAACCTTTTGGGTTTCAGTAGCAGTAAATCAATCACACTCCGCCATTGCACCTCGTCTGGAATCTCACTGCCTCCTCAATGCGCCATGTCAAGGAAAAATGTATTTCTCTGCACTCGCCTTCCATTCCTGCAGTTATTTCATCCTCCGTCCAATCAGGATAAATTGCGCGGCGGTAATAACATTGTATCGGTCCATCTTTTATGGAGGGAAGATGGTAATAACTACGTTTTACATCTGCATTAATCCCGACAAGATTTATTACTGTTTTCCGAACTGTAAAGTCTAAAATGCAAACTGCAAAGGTCAAAAAAGCAGTAATACTAATGGCCGAGAAGGAACCGCCGGGCGCAGAATAAAAACAGGATCAAGGTTTCTGTTACCTTTGGCGCTGGGATGGCTCAGATTTATAAGTTTAGTTGTCTTTATCTGCACTAGATTTAACTGGACATGAAAGCAGGTTTCCGACCTATAAGAATAGGTAGCTCCAGGACAAAAACTTTACAATTCACTTTTTAAATTGTAGGCAAATTTTTTATTCTTATTCTAAAGCTGCATGATGTAATCTGTAGTGAATGTAATCTTCTCATCAGAGACTGTATTTGTGAGCTATCCCCTCTCTTCTAATTGTAGCTGGGTCATGTGACCAACTCCCTGACCTCCAACTGACCCAGGACAGGAAGCCAGTTACTGCTCTATTCATTCCTATCAGACTGAGAGTGAGGCTCCCATAGGAATACATAGAGAAATAGACTTCCTGTCCACACATAAGATGCTGTGTTATCTGGTGAGTCTGATTGCTGGTCACATGACACAGATGAGGAGCATCAGGGAAATATAACTCACAAATACAGACACTGGTAAGAAAATGACATTCACTACAGATTACATCATGTACATTTCTAGCAAGACATGGAATAAAGATTTTTGTGGGAGTTCTTCTTTAAGTTCTAATCAATGGCCCTTGGTGCTGAGGTATCTCCAGGCCTTGAGAAGAACAGAAACAGATAGCAACCTGATGGTCACCGGAATAATTATACAAAGTACATATCAGCTTGAAAGATACAGTATAATAATCTCACTGTCTGGCAATGGATGAGGAAGATGGAGTCCAGCAATGGAACAGATGAGAGATGGCAATGAATGTACATAAGAGGAATAAACCTGGCAGAAACTGACCATGAACTGCAAGAAACCAAAAATATAAAAATCACAAAACCCAAACTACAAAGAGAAAGCTGAATCCACAACAAACACAACTACAGTACAGAACCAATAAGACCGTGGAGCCACAAATCCCAGTATTCACTCAAATAAAGACAATTGACAAGGATTCAAAGACCTGCGTTATTGCTATACCCAGCAAAGAGGCACAGAAACAATAAAGGATTTAAAGGCATAACAATTGTTTTAACATGTGTGTTGTAAGGGTATTTTACATAATGAAGTACTGATTGGTTCTGTCCCCTTTAGGCTCCATTCAAACGTCCGTGTGTCCGGTGTCCGTGTTTTGCAAAACACGGACACCGGCCATGTGCGTTCCGCAATTTGTGGACCGCACATAATAGAAATGCCTTTTCTTGTCCGTGTATTCGGACAAGAATAGGACATGTTCTATTTTTTTCAGGAGCCACGGAACGGAAGTGTAATGATATTCGTTGTAATGTAGAGAGTTAGGGATAGTTAGATAACATATAACCCCCCCCTCATCGCACATTGTGGTGTGAAGGCCACATTCCTTAGTTATTATCTCAGAGACATATTTACTGCATACTGGACATCCTCAGGAGAAAGGTCTGAAAGATGTAAACTTTTGTACACAAAGACAAGTAACGTGAACTCTGCTGAGAACATCATCCAGGTAGGATATTGTAGGTCCCTATCTCCCTCTTGTGATGGGCTACAACATGGTAACAGGAGTCCCCTCCATATTGTATTGTGCAGGCCATGTAATTGATTATTTATTTTGTATGTGATTTGTTTGTTTTACCTTATTTTTAATCATACTTAATTATTTTTATCACTTAGCCTGTTGAGCTTATTTATTCGCAAATCATCAAATTCGCATGGCAAATACCAGAATAAGCAAGTTAATAACAGAGCCATATTCAAGTGTAACAAAGTTATTGAGAAACAGGCTAGAGGTCTCTGCTGCTTGTAACACAGTGACCGTACACAGACTGTTGTCGTCTGTTTGTGCACGGTGGCCATCAATGTATTGCTGCAACTGTCACATTTTTTGGGCACCAAAAGTCACTAGAAAATACAGTTTTACAGATTTTTGTAGCCAGGACATAGGGATAAGGCATCATTTGCAAGATAAAAATTTAAGGAAGAATTGTCCAAAGTGCCCATTTCTGATCTTTCCAGCTGTGCTCCTTTAAGGCTATGGCTTCCATCAGAAATCGAGAAGAAATAGAAGCATTCGTTACCCACCATCGGGTTTCTGTGAGCACTGTACTTACGGTTAAAAGCGCAGCGATAACTACATGAAACCTTCCAGCTACAAAATAGCTTTTAGAAAAGTGTTGCTTCACTTTTGCAAGTTCCTTTAACTATTTCATGGCCGCAGGCTAAGACTTCACTGCACTTTGCCGAGCCTTTATGGAGACATAAAGAGCAGAGGCCGCTCCATGCTATGAAGCCATTTGCACTCCATGAACTGCATTCCACAAAAGGAAAGGGGGAAAAGGTGCTGAACCTGAGGGCAGCCAAAAACACTGTAGAAAGGCATCCAGGTAGCTGGGAAGGCCGAGGCCCTGCAATGTTCTCAAGCTTTTCAAAGGGCTTGAGGGCGCCCCGTGGCATATAGTAGTTCATTCATCGGTTGAACCTAAGTCAGTCTGCTGCTTCCAAGTTCTCGCTGTGGTCTGCTTGGCAGCAAGAATAAGGAAACTTACTGTATGAGCTTTTGGTTTGTGCAAGGAGCATGTCACAATCTTTTATTTTTGGCACCATAGAAGTCTATGGGTGATGTAGTTACATACAGTTAATACGGTTGAAAAAAGACATCATGTTCAACCACGGGATCGGTGAGGACGCGAATCCCAGTAGGAAATGAGACTCAGATTTCTGTTTCTGCTGTGACCAGGTCCTGAGGTGTCTATTCCACAGACTCACAGTTCTTACAGTAAAGAAGCTTTGACGCCTCTAAAGACTGAACTTTTTCTTCTCCAGTTGGAGGCAGCGCCCCTTGTCTTTTGAGGGCATTTATATATTTGAGAAAAACGAAACAAAAATGCAACCAACTAATACATTGGCTATACACAGTCCTCAACCCATTTATAACGCAAAAAATATTTGAGGAAATGGGCAATAAAACTTAACATTTAATAGCTTATTTGTTAAAAGATATATAAGTAGCCCCAAATACATACATTAATTGTGCACATACAAAGATATATAGAAAAGGAGATAGGAGTTCTTACCACCTCTAGGTGATCAACGATATTTTGTCGGTAGCCCATGAAGTGATGGGTGTTCTGTGGTGTATGCCAGGATTCTAGTGGACCAATAAAGCTTTCCCTAAAGTAAAAAACCCTGACAATGCAAGGGAGGGGAACTAGTTAGACCCTGCCTGGCCACATCGGAGCACCCTCCCCGACAGGGGCAACCCCATCAGGAACCTCTCCCTGACACGGTCCTGCCCCTAAACTCTCTGACCCTCATGAAAAGTCCCTACGTGACATGTTTCATCCTAACTGGACTGGGGCAGGACCGTGTCATACACTTTTCCTGGTATTCATCAGAGCCTGGCGCACTATGGACGGCACAGGCAGTGCATTGAATGTTGGCAGGCTATTATAGCATAGGTAACCCCTACAGCTCTGGAATGTACTGAATAACACTGACAGAATTATGTCAGTGTTATCGAGTACATTCCAGACCTCTAAGGGTTATGTAGCATCATATATCAATTTAATGCTATGCGACCCCGGCAGTGCTGGAAGTTCAGGATGGGAGCTGCGCTGCGAGTCCGGAGCGTGACATTCGCTCGTCTGAAAGGGGCCTTATGCATTCCAACAGGCAACCACCTCACCTGGATCTGATACTGTTATTGATTACGTCTTCACCCAATGGTCGCACAGGCATTGATCTTTCCATTCATGTTAGAAGGAATGGAGGACGTAGGACTGAGGTCAATAATCTAAAGCCCAGAGGCCGGTATCTGCTTCTTGTATCTTAGATGTGTGACAACCAGAGCTACTACCACTCCCATCCTCCTGTTAGGGGTGGTTAAAGTGAGAAGTGGTGTTTCCACGTTTTGTTGGCCAAGTGTGGTGTGTTTGGATCTGTAGAAGACTCAGTGGCCATGACATGAACATTATGTAATATTCTGTGACATTTCCAGCACCAACTGCAATGTGCACATCGGTATATATATATATATATATATATATACTCTTTTCTATTTTGTTCTTGAGAAGAATCATTTCAGCCAAAGTCACCAATCTACAGATCCGAGCTGCCCATTGAGAGTCCATTAGGTCTTGCTGTGTCGAGGAGCAGATTGGACACATATAATGCTGTACGTTATGAACAAGTCCTGCTAAGTGGAAATGAACGATTCACACTTCAACTAATGGGAGGAATTGCAGAGAAAAAGGGCAGCTGCATGTATTGAAGGAGAAGGAGCGGCTGTATATACTGCAGAGGAGTGGGCGGCTGTATATACTGCAGAGGAGTGGGCGGCTGTATGTACTGCAGAGGAGTGGGCGGCTGTATATACTGCAGAGGAGTGGGCGGCTGTATATACTGCAGGGGAGGGGGCGGCTGTATATACTGCAGAGGAGTGGGCGGCTGTATATACTGCAGAGGAGGGGGCGGCTGTATGTACTGCAGAGGAGTGGGCGGCTGTATATACTGCAGAGGAGTGGGCGGCTGTATATACTGCAGGGAGGGGGGCGGCTGTATGTACTGCAGAGGAGTGGGCGGCTGTATAACTGCAGAGGAGTGGGCGGCTGTATATACTGCAGGGGAGGGGGCGGCTGTATGTACTGCAGGGGAGGGGCGGCTGTATGTACTGCAGGGAGGGGGGCGGCTGTATATACTGCAGGGGAGTGGGCGGCTGTATATTCTGCAGGGGAGGGGGCGGCTGTATGTACTGCAGAGGAGTGGGCGGCTGTATATACCTGCAGAGGAGGGGGCGGCTGTAATGTAACTGCAGGGGGAGGGGGCGGCTGTATGTACTGCAAGGGAGGGGGCGGCTGTATATACTGCAGGGGAGTGGGGCGAGGCTGTATATACTGCAGAGGAGTGGGGCGGCTGTAATGTACTGCAGAGGAGTGGGCGGCTGTATGTACTGCAGAGGAGTGGGCCGGCTTGTATAATACTGCAGAGGAGTGGGCGGCTGTATGTACTGCAGAGGAGTGGGCCGGCTGTATGTACTGCAGAGAAAAAGGGCAGCTGCATGTATTGAAGGAGAAGGAGCGGCTGTATATACTGCAGAGGAGTGGGCGGCTGTATATACTGCAGAGGAGTGGGCGGCTGTAATATACTGCAGAGGAGTGGGCGCTGTATATACTGCAGAGGAGTGGGCGGCTGTATATACTGCAGGGGAGGGGGCGGCTGTATGTGTTGTACTGCAGAGGAGTGGGCGGCTTGTATATACTGCAGAGGAGTGGGCGGCTGTATATTCTGCAGAGGAGTGGGGTGGCTGTATATACTGCAGAGGAGTGCGGCGGCGATGGGCGGCTGTATATTACTGCAGGGGAGGGGCGGCTGTATGTACTGCAGAGGAGGGGGGCGCTGTATATACTGCAGGGGAGGGGGCGGCTGTATGTACTGGCAGAGGAGTGGGCGGCTGTATGTACTGCAGGGAGGGGCGGCTGTATGTACTGCAGAGGAGTGGGCGGCTGTAATGTACTGCAGAGGAGTGGGCGGCTGTATATACTGCAGGGGAGGGGGCGGCTGTATGTACTGCAGAGGAGTGGCGCGGCTGTATGTACTGCAGGGGAGGGGGCGGCTGTATGTACTGCAGGGAGGGGGCGGCTGTATGTTACTGCAGGGGAGGGGGCGGCTGTATGTACTGCAGAGGAGTGGGCGGCTGTATGTACTGCAGAGGAGTGGGCGGCTGTATGTACTGCAGGGGAGGGGGCGGCTGTATGTACTGCAGGGGAGGGGGCGGCTGTATGTACTGCAGAGGAGTGGGCGGCTGTATGTACTGCAGAGGAGTGGGCGGCTGTATGTACTGCAGGGGAGTGGGCGGCTGTATGTACTGCAGGGGAGGGGGCGGCTGTATGTACTGCAGAGGAGTGGGGCGGCTGTATGTACTGCAGGGGAGGGGGCGGCTGTATGTACTGCAGGGGAGGGGGCGGCTTGTATGTACTGCAGAGGAGTGGGCGGCTGTATTTACTGCAGGGGAGGGGGCGGCTGTATGTACTGCAGGGGAGGGGGCGGCTGTATGTACTGCAGGGGAGTGGGCGGCTGTATGTACTGCAGGGGAGTGGGCGGCTGTATGTACTGCAGGGGAGGGGGCGGCTGTATGTACTGCAGAGGAGTGGGCGGCTGTATGTACTGCAGGGGAGGGGGCAGCTGTCTCTCATTCCGGAGGATCTGTCTTGTCATGCATTGATGGGAATGGTCAAGGTGTAATACTGAGTTCCCCCTGTGGTGGCGCTGCAGGTATAATGAACACCTCTTGCCAGTCCCTCGGAGATTACAGCTGATCTGCTCGTTATCAAGAGGGTTTTCTGAAAAAGTAGCGCAACAAACAGGGAGGTTATTAAATTCCAAAGTGGACAACTACTATAATTCTGTAGGAAAATTTGGGAATGTTTACGGGCCAGTGCTCCCGGGTCTCCGTCCTCTTCTTCAGTGTATTCCCCTTTAAGTGTTGGTCTTTTTGCCTGGTAGATATCTTTTCTCCCTTCCTGCATCCAGCTGTCTTTTAGCTTCTCTTATCTCAGTATCGTCTGACAACCTTGTAGTTTTGATCTCTTCTATTGTCGCATTGAGTATTTTTCTTGCAACTAAGTTACTTTTGATTTCTTTATGGAGAACTGCAGCTGAAGTGACTGCCGGCTAGTGCGGGATCGTGTGAAGCCAAAAGTCAAGTGTATATATATATATATACATTTATATAGAATGGAATAGAATTTTATTCATTATGTTGTCAGGTTGTCAGGGATTACTAATGACGGCCACTTTGAACCTGAATATTTTATAATAACAGCAATTTTTTCCCCACAATGGAGAAAAATGAAAGCCTTCCCTGTGAAGGTCAGTCCGGAGAGTAAGAAGCAACGGGCGCGTTATTGTTTAAAAAGAAAACCTCACGAAACGTAATTAACACGTCTTATAATGGATAAGTCAGAGTCAAGAGGCCTAATTTTCATGTCAGACAACAAAATGGACTTGGCAGCTAAAGTTTCATTGTAGAGAAAGGTAAAGGGCGTCTGCACTGGCAAGATACAATTTTAATTTTTTCCGTTCTTTCTAAATTACCCTAAGTGCAATTGAAATGAACAGAGATGAAATCTCATCAAAGCCGTCGCCCCAAGATCCCAGGACTTCTGACTGATATGAGTACGTGTCGTTTCTCTTAAAGGGGCTCCGCGGGCTTTTAATACTGATGACCTATCCTCAGGAGAGTACTCCAGGCGCAGCCCTCCCCGCTCCGTTCTCGATATAGGTGGAGGTCCCAGCGGTGGGACCCGCACCTATAAGATAATGGGGGCATATCCTAGTATATGCCCCCATTATCTAAGATGGGAATAACCCTTTATGGTCTGTCAGTGACTTACCTCCCACAGTAATGAAAGATCGAGGATATTGAAATTCACCCAATCACTCTCTCCTTTAACTTCTGCAATCAGGGGGTGGCCATGGGGGTCGCATCCATATCAGTCACTGGATCCAACCGAAACCTATTTTTGAGAGAACATTGAAAACCATGTAAGCTGCCGGGCTGTTTATATCCGTACAATCTATCTACTAATGCTGGTGCTTAAAGCCTGTATTACACTGCCTGATTTATCGGCAGATAAAAGTTAACAAGCATTCGCATGAAGACTCATTAGGAATCATTTTGCTGTGTGAATTTGCCACCAATTGCCTGATGAACGATCATTGGGAAATCCAAATCTTTTGACTTGTTAAAAAATGATTGTTTGCAGGTGACGGATCGCGCTGTCTAATAACAATCTGCCGCCGGTAAACCACTATATGGCATAGCGATTGTTCCAACCCATACTCCGGAGGAGATCGCTGCATGTAATAAAGGCGCTCTCCTCCGCTAGCTAGCAAGCTTCCCTCTCGACAATCGTCTGCCACATCTAGCTGTGTAATATAGGATTTAGATTGTGCTGTGACTTCCTGCTGTGCTAGAGGCAGAGAGAGAGACGGCTCAGTTATTGTCTGGCCGTAGTCTGTTATGATGGAGGATTTTGAAACAATGGATACTTTTTCATGAAATAGTTTTCATATATTATTATTAATCTAATCTATCTATCTATCTATCTATCTATCTATCTATCTATCTATCTATGCTTGACAAAGGCTCCATTGTGAGAGCTGAAACGTTGCATATGGAATAAATCCACTTTCACTTTTGCACAAGCCTGGAGTGCTGCCTCAATTTTTTTTAATTTTTTGGATTTGATTATCTATCTATCTATCTATCTATCTATCTATCTATCTATCTATCTATCTATCTATCTATCTATCCTTCTCATATCTATCTATCTATCTATCTATCTATCTATCTATCCTTCTCATATCTATCTATCTATCTATCTATCTATCTATCTATCTATCTATCTATCTTTCCATTAATATACCTAGGTTGTACCAGTTGTAGATTTGTGTTCAAACCCCCTTTAAATATCCTGTTCCATATTCCTCTGTATATATAGTGTTGTTTTTGTTATTTTTGTTACCATAACTCAGCACGGTGTTTGTTTTGGGACTTTTGCCATCTGAAAATTAAAAATTGTTCCCATAACCTGTTAGAAGCTTGTGATTAATGCATCCATCTTTGCATGCAGCGATGTGTAATGGCAGGTCAGGTCTGACACTAGAAGCAGATGGTCCGGCTAGGATGTTTTTTTGCCGTCTTACAGAAGTGAGGCTTATTTTAGGATGCTGCCAATTACTTCTGAATCCCGGAGTAATGCATTCCGGTGATACTGTCAGCAAAACGGCGCCTCAAATTGGAGCTGAGTGAAAGGCTTTTTATAAAAGATGACATTTTAGCAACAGCCTCAAACCGCTCTCCCATCTTCTTCCTTTATTCCGATGCTATTTGCAGCCGAGGTGTGGTAATTACCAATCACATTTTTAAGTGTCTAATGTTACTTTTATAGGATTTAGCTGTGAGCTATAAAAATGGCAGACAAACATTTGGATATTTCAGCAAAATTGATGCAGAGTTTGGAGATAACCTGATCTCATGATGGATTTTTTTTACATTGTCTGAAGTCAGTCTATCTATCTATCTATCTATCTATCTATCTATCTCATTATCTATGTATCTATCTATTCTATATCCTATCTATCTATCTATCTATCATAAAATTAAAGATGACACATTTCCTTTGTATTTTAAGCAAAAACATATTTTTTATTTTTACCTTTTACATTTTCGAAACAACAAAAAAACTAAACTTTGGGCCCCTGCATAGTTAGTACCTAGTAGCACCTCCTTTGGAAGGATCACACCTTGTAAATACTTTTTGTAGCAGCCAAGAGTCTTTCACGTCTTGTTTAAGGGATTTTTCTCCCTTCTTCCTTGCAGATGTCTTCCAGTTCTGTGGGATTCCTGGACCATCTTGATAGCACTGCTCTTTTGAGGTCTCTCCACAGATATACAATGGCGTTCAGATCAGGGGACTGTGAAGACCATGGTAAAACCTTTAGCAGATCAGGGGACTGTGAGGGCCATGGTAAAACCTTTAGCAGATCAGAGGACTGTGAGGACCATGGTAAAACCTTCAGCAGATCAGGGGACTGTGAGGACCATGGGAAAACCTTTAGCAGATCAGAGGACTGTGAGGGCCATGGTAAAACCTTTAGCAGATCAGAGGACTGTGAGGACCATGGTAAAACCTTTAGCAGAACAGAGGACTGTGAGGACCATGGTAAAACCTTCAGCAGATCAGGGGACTGTGAGGACCATGGTAAAACCTTCAGCAGATCAGGGGACTGTGAGGACCATGGGAAAACCTTCAGCAGATCAGGGGACTGTGAGGGCCGTGGTAAAACCTTCAGCAGATCAGAGGACTGTGAGGACCATGGTAAAACCTTCAGCAGATCAGAGGACTGTGAGGACCATGGTAAAACCTTCAGCAGATCAGGAGACTGTGAGGACCATGTTAAAACCTTCAGCAGATCAGGAGGCTGTGAGGGCCATGGTAAAACCTTCAGCAGATCAGGGGACTGTGAGGACCATGGTAAAACCTTCAGCAGATCAGGAGACTGTGAGGACCACGGTAAAACCTTCAGCAGATCAGGGGACTCTGAGGACCATGGTAAAACCTTCAGCAGATCAGGAGACTGTGAGGACCATGTTAAAACCTTCAGCAGATCAGGAGGCTGTGAGGGCCATGGTAAAACCTTCAGCAGATCAGGGGACTGTGAGGACCATGGTAAAACCTTCAGCAGATCAGGAGACTGTGAGGACCACGGTAAAACCTTCAGCAGATCAGGGGACTCTGAGGACCATGGTAAAACCTTCAGCAGATCAGGGGACTGTGAGGGCCATGGTTAAACCTTCAGCAGATCAGGGGACTGTGAGGACCATGGTAAAACCTTCAGCAGATCAGGGGACTGTGAGGACAATGGTAAAACCTTCAGCAGATCAGGGGACTGTGAGGACCATGGTAAAACCTTCAGCAGATCAGGGGACTGTGAGGGCCATGGTAAAACCTTCAGCAGATCAGGGGACTGTGAGGGCCATGGTAAAACCTTCAGCAGATCAGAGGACTGTGAGGACCATGGTAAAACCTTCAGCAGATCAGAGGACTGTGAGGACCATAGTAAAACCTTCAGCAGATCAGAGGACTGTGAGGACCATAGTAAAACCTTCAGCAGATCAGAGGACTGTGAGGACCATGGTAAAACCTTCAGCAGATCAGAGGACTGTGAGGACCATGGTAAAACCTTCAGCAGATCAGGAGACTGTGAGGACCATGTTAAAACCTTCAGCAGATCAGGAGGCTGTGAGGGCCATGGTAAAACCTTCAGCAGATCAGGGGACTGCGAGGGCCATGGTTAAACCTTCAGCAGATCAGGGGACTCTGAGGACCATGGTAAAACCTTCAGCAGATCAGGAGACTGTGAGGACCATGTTAAAACCTTCAGCAGATCAGGAGGCTGTGAGGGCCATGGTAAAACCTTCAGCAGATCAGGGGACTGTGAGGACCATGGTAAAACCTTCAGCAGATCAGGAGACTGTGAGGACCACGGTAAAACCTTCAGCAGATCAGGGGACTCTGAGGACCATGGTAAAACCTTCAGCAGATCAGGGGACTGTGAGGGCCATGGTTAAACCTTCAGCAGATCAGGGGACTGTGAGGACCATGGTAAAACCTTCAGCAGATCAGGGGACTGTGAGGACCATGGTAAAACCTTCAGCAGATCAGGGGACTGTGAGGACCATGGTAAAACCTTCAGCAGATCAGGGGACTGTGAGGGCCATGGTAAAACCTTCAAGCAGATCAGGGGAATGTGAGGGCCATGGTAAAACCTTCAGCAGATCAAAGGACTGTGAGGACCATGGTAAAACCTTCAGCAGATCAGAGGACTGTGAGGACCATGTTAAAACCTTCAGCAGATCAGAGGGACTGTGAGGACCATAGTAAAACCTTCAGCAGATCAGAGGACTGTGAGGACCATGGTAAAAACCTTCAGCAGATCAGAGGACTGTGAGGACCATGGTAAAACCTTCAGCAGATCAGAGGACTGTGAGGACCATGGTATAACCTTCAGCAGATCAGGAGACTGTGAGGACCATGTTAAAACCTTCAGCAGATCAGGAGGCTGTGAGGGCCATGGTAAAACCTTCAGCAGATCAGGGGACTGTGAGGACCATGGTAAAACCTTCAGCAGATCAGGAGACTGTGAGGACCACGGTAAAACCTTCAGCAGATCAGGGGACTCTGAGGACCATGGTAAAACCTTCAGCAGATCAGGGGACTGCGAGGGCCATGGTTAAACCTTCAGCAGATCAGGGGACTGTGAGGACCATGGTAAAACCTTCAGCAGATCAGGAGACTGTGAGGACCATGTTAAAACCTTCAGCAGATCAGGAGGCTGTGAGGGCCATGGTAAAACCTTCAGCAGATCAGGGGACTGTGAGGACCATGGTAAAACCTTCAGCAGATCAGGAGACTGTGAGGACCACGGTAAAACCTTCAGCAGATCAGGGGACTCTGAGGACCATGGTAAAACCTTCAGCAGATCAGGGGACTGCGAGGGCCATGGTTAAACCTTCAGCAGATCAGGGGACTGTGAGGACCATGGTAAAACCTTCAGCAGATCAGGGGACTGTGAGGGCCATGGTAAAACCTTCAGCAGATCAGGGGACTGCGAGGGCCATGGTAAAACCTTCAGCAGATCAGAGGACTGTGAGGACCATAGTAAAACCTTCAGCAGATCAGAGGACTGTGAGGACCATAGTAAAACCTTCAGCAGATCAGAGGACTGTGAGGACCATAGTAAAAACCTTCAGGCAGATCAGAGGACTGTAAGGACCATAGTAAAACCTTCAGCAGATCAGGGGACTGTGAGGGCCATGGTAAAACCTTTAGCAGATCAGGGGACTGTTAGGACCATGGTAAAACCTTCAGCAGATCAGGGGACTGTGAGGACCATGGAAAAACCTTCAGCAGATCAGAGGACTGTGAGGACCATGGTAAAACCTTCAGCAGATCAGAGGACTGTGAGGACCATGGAAAAACCTTCAGCAGATCAGGGGACTGTGAGGAACATGGTAAAACTTTTATCAGATCAGAAGACTGTGAGGGCCATAGTAAAATATTCAGCAGATCAGAGAACTGTGAGGGCCATAGTAAAATCTTCAGCAGATCAGAGGACTGTGAGGGCCATAGTAAAAATCTTCAAGCAGATCAGAGGACTGTGAGGGCCATGGTAAAACCTTTAGCAGATCAGGGGACTGTGAGGACCATGGTAAAACCTTCAGCAGATCAGGGGACTGTGAGGACCATGGTAAAACCTTCAGCAGATCAGGGGACTGCGAGGGCCATGGTAAAACCTTCAGCAGATCAGAGGACTGTGAGGACCATAGTAAAACCTTCAGCAGATCAGAGGACTGTGAGGACCATAGTAAAACCTTCAGCAGATCAGAGGACTGTGAGGACCATAGTAAAACCTTCAGCAGATCAGAGGACTGTGAGGACCATAGTAAAACCTTCAGCAGATCAGGGGACTGTGAGGGCCATGGTAAAACCTTTAGCAGATCAGGGGACTGTTAGGACCATGGTAAAACCTTCAGCAGATAGGGACTGTGAGGACCATGGAAAAACCTTCAGCAGATCAGAGGACTGTGAGGACCATGGTAAAACCTTCAGCAGATCAGAGGACTGTGAGGACCATGGTAAAAACCTTCAGCAGATCAGAGGACTGTGAGGACCATGGAAAAACCTTCAGCAGATCAGGGGACTGTGAGGAACATGGTAAAACTTTTATCAGATCAGAAGACTGTGAGGGCCATAGTAAAATCTTCAGCAGATCAGAGGACTGTGAGGGCCATAGTAAAACCTTCAGCAGATCAGGGGACTGTGAGGGCCATGGTAAAACCTTTAGCAGATCAGGGACTGTTAGGACCATGGTAAAACCTTCAGCAGATCAGGGGACTGTGAGGACCATGGAAAAACCTTCAGCAGATCAGAGGACTGTGAGGACCATGGTAAAACCTTCAGCAGATCAGAGGACTGTGAGGACCATGGTAAAACCTTCAGCCAGATCAGAGGACTGTGAGGACCATGGTAAAACCTTTAGCAGATCAGAGGACTGTGAGGACCATGGTAAAACCTTCAGCGCAGATGCAGGACCCGGAAAGGACTGTGAGGACCGTGGTAAAACCTTCAGCAGATCAGGGGACTGTGAGGAACATGGTAAAACTTTTATCAGATCAGAAGACTGTGAGGGCCATAGTAAAATCTTCAGCAGATCAGAGAACTGTGAGGGCCATAGTAAAATCTTCAGCAGATCAGAGGACTGTGAGGGCCATAGTAAAATCTTCAGCAGATCAGAGGACTGTGAGGGCCATAGTAAAATCTTCAGCAGATCAGAAGACTGTGAGGGCCATAGTAAAATCTTCAGCAGATCAGAGAACTGTGAGGGCCATAGTAAAATCTTCAGCAGATCAGAGGACTGTGAGGGCCATAGTAAAATCTTCAGCAGATCAGAGGACTGTGAGGGCCATAGTAAAATCTTCAGCAGATCAGAGGACTGTGAGGACCATGGTAAACCTTCAGCAGATCAGAGGACTGTGAGGACCGTGGTAAAACCTTCAGCAGATCAGGGGACTGTGAGGAACATGGTAAAACTTTTATCAGATCAGAAGACTGTGAGGGCCATAGTAAAATCTTCAGCAGATCAGAGAACTGTGAGGGCCATAGTAAAATCTTCAGCAGATCAGAGGACTGTGAGGGCCATAGTAAAATCTTCAGCAGATCAGAGGACTGTGAGGGCCATAGTAAAATCTTCAGCAGATCAGAAGACTGTGAGGGCCATAGTAAAATCTTCAGCAGATCAGAGAACTGTGAGGGCCATAGTAAAATCTTCAGCAGATCAGAGGACTGTGAGGGCCATAGTAAAATCTTCAGCAGATCAGAGAACTGTGAGGGCCATAGTAAAATCTTCAGCAGATCAGAGGACTGTGAGGGCCATGGTTAAACCTTCAGCTTGTACCTTTGGGGGCCTAACACAGAAAATACTAAACCTCTTACTTTACTGATTGTTCTTTGCCCCCTTGAACCTCATGTTGCTCTATAGCTCCTGAGTCCTAACAGTCCTGCTTTTTCTAGGATTTTCCCTGGACTGTGGTCTTCACAAACAGGTGTTGGATTTAAGTCTACCAAAAGTGGGGAATCTCTAAAGTGTTTGTGGATGTCCCTGGGCGGATCAGGATGGAGCTTGAAAACCAATTGAGGTGTGCTGCCCCCTGGTGTCCTTGGAGCCGTATGTCACATTGGAGAGAAAACATTCTGTGTATAGAGTCTGTATTTTACGAAATTAATCTGCAGACATTTCCAACAATGAGGGGCTTTGTTTTTATGTTTTTATTGCTGACTGCATCCTTCTATTGCTGACTGCATCCTTCTATTGCTGACTGCATCCCCCCGTACACATCTCCGATAAGGAATTGCTCTTTCAATCATTTGTCACCATAGAGTTGATATTTCCAGTCACTCAGCTACGACAGTCTGTTTCCTAAGGTGAAGTCATCGTAGCTTATTCTCCACAGTCCGCCACCCTGAGCTGCACAGGAGCGGAACCGCTAGGCCCATGAATGTGCTTACAAAGCAGCATAATTGCAATTACTTGCTTATTGTAACGACAGGAATAATGTTTTTAATGAAGCTCAGACCGTCAGAGAAAGCTGCAATAAAGAAAGGCGTCAAGTCGCGGGCTGGGAGAATTTAATATATATGATAATGTACACAAAACTATTACAGTAAGTAAAATGCAGTTAATTACATCTCGGTGCCTTAAGGGTGAAAGCAAAATTAGTGCAAAATTACAGAATAAAAAATTCATGTTGCAATTTGATTGAAAACAAAATTGGAAAATAAAAAAAACTTGTCTCTGTGTGACATTTGACAGGAAGAAGGCAAAGTGCGCCTCTTACCTCACTGCCGGACCCTTGACCCATCAGAACGCCCTATAACTACGACCCTGCTCTGTGTTGTAGATTCTCATCTCACTTAAGAAAAAGTGAATATCATATGTAAAAATTCTCTATATATTAACGTATAGTTATATGAGATTACAAAAAGAATGGTCATTTTTTTCTTTTTTCTAGAAACAGCGCCACTCTTGCCCGTAGGCTGTGTCTGGTACTGCAGCTAACTTTGAATCATTTGCAGGCATTTTTTCTAATCTTATGCACAAGGGCCGGATCATTGGCAGCTGCTGAGTGGTCTGCAGGCCGCGTCCCCCATGAGGCCCTCAGGTGGGGGAGGTCCACTAGGAAATGGTGCCATTTGCCCTACCGATTAACCCGTTAGAGAGTATATTCCCATCTTTCATTTATGGCATAATTACAAGCTATTCCGTAAAGGTTTGATAGGTGAGAGTCACACAGATCTGAAGAAGGAAAGTCCACACACCTTCACTCTGCTAGGCAAGTCTACTGAACGGAACAGAGGCCATGTTTGCTTCTCTGTACTTCCTAAAGACTTGAATGGAGAGCGGTGAGCACATCTGGGACCCCCTCTCCATTCAGTTTTATGCAGTCACTACTCACCCACCTTGCCTGGGGGGTAGATTTTGAAGATCCCTGTTCTCCCGATAGTAGTGAAGTAGGGCACCCACTAGTCAGGGATTTATGGCATATCCAGAAGAGGTTGGAAGACCCCTTTAAGTATAAGCTCAGAATTAAAAAAAGTGATACTGTACAGAGCTGAACCCGAACCTGTTTTCACCCAGGCAGCCCCCCTGATATGAGCATTGAAGCATTTTATACCCCAATGCTCTCCTTTGACCTGTGCTGAATTGTGCAGGGCAAGGGCTTTTTTTGGAGATCCGGTGACATATCGGCCTCTCCATGGGTCAGCTAGGCAGAGGCTTCCTCCTAGCAGTGAGCACGGTGACATCAGCGGCCCGCCCATCAGTGCTGGTGACGTCACCAGGAACACGGCTAGGAGGGAGCCTTCACCTAGCAATGTAAAAACATAAACAAAAAAAGTCCTTGCTCTGCGCTGCGCTGTAGCAAGGGAGAGGTCCAGTGCCCATGTCAGAGGGGCCAGAGGGGTGAAAATGGAGATATGTCCAGGTTCAGGTCTGGACAACCCCTTTAAATCTTTTTGATTCACATTGTTATCTGTACTAAATGCATGACTGCGGCTCTACAGATCACTGCAGCAGCCTGTATTCTGTCTCTGTTGGGCTGTTTAGAACTAAACCCCAGAGCTAAACCATAAAGCTGACCACGTCCATAACTGCTCAGCTCTAAAAGCACATTATGTATGTCTGTCCCACACGCTGATGTTATCGGCCCTCATGTTTCAGAAATAAAAGTGCATCGCAGGGTGAAGCATCTGCGGTTGAATGGTTTGTGGATTTTAGGTCGCTAACCGTATTCATCTATAAATGAGCCCTGGAACGCGTTACCGCTCCTTCTGAATCCCATTTTGAGTCTGATGAATTATGAATGTGCGAGGCTCGGAGGGATCAGTCATCGTACAGGAGGATGTTCTGGGGTACGGGAGCCGTAGAAATGTTTAAGCTAAAACGTAGATGGTTTTATCAGGTTCTCTGGGTTTCGAGGGCTTAGTAAAGTGGAGATCTGCAATATGGCTAATTATTACCGGGTCCTAAAGTCAGAATGTAATCATTGTGCTCAAGAACCATAGAAAGAAGCATTGATTTCAGTTGGGCACCGGTTCTGTGCAGCCAGCAGTGTAAACTATGGGTCTTACCATTCAGGACGTGAATCCGGGTCGCCCCTTTGTACAACGCTCTTCACTTCTGATGACTGATTTGGAGAAAATGCAATTTCTGCTTCCTTACTTTCTCCTGACACGTGGACATCAGTAAGACACAACAGGTATGAATAGGAGCCTGGCACAAGAGGTGACGAGAACTGTTTTCACATCTTTAGCTGGAATGCAGGCAATGCCACAGTATGGTGCGGAGGTTCAGTGGTTCAGAGGTTCCCCTTGTTGCATACAGCACTGAGGTCCTGAGTATGAATCCAACCAAAGGCAACATCTGCATGGAGTTTGCCTGTTCCCCCTGTCTTTCCATGAACTTCCACGTATCACATACTAATGAATCTGAGCGACTGATTGTGATATCATGATGTGTGGTCTGTTCTCAGCTCTGCTTTAGCTGTGTACATGTCCTTGGATGTAACCACGGCAACCGGAAGGAAACCATCTATTGTTTTTGGGAAGAATCAGAATAAGATACAGGATGGTCCACAAAAAAGTATTTACCTCCAGTGATAACAAGATGAAGGAGCAGAGGATTGTTTTTTTTTAATTACCCACAAGTCACAGAAAATGTGGAAAGTGGTCCCCGTCCAGGTCTCTGCAACTTTGGGCAGGTCAGATAATGTCTGCTGATATGGCTTGTGATGCTGCAGATGGTGGTTGTGATGTTCTCCTTGTGATGTTCTCTTTGAGTTCCTCCAGAGGATGTGGATTGTTAGCGGACACTTTCCTCCAGAGGATGTGGATTGTTAGCGGACACTTTCCTCCAGAGGATGTGGATTGTTAGCGGACACTTTCCTCCAGAGGATGTGGATTGTTAGCGGACACTTTCCTCCAGAGGATGTGGATTGTTAGCGGACACTTTCCTCCAAAGGATGTGGATTGTTAGTGGACACTTTCCTCCAAAGGATGTGGATTGTTAGTGGACACTTTCCTCCAGAGGATGTGGATTGTTAGCAGACACTTTCCTCCAGAGGGTGTGGATTGTTAGTGGGCACTTTCCTCCAGGTGATGTGGATTGTTAGCAGACACTTTCCTTCAGAGGATGTGGATTGTTAGCGGACACTTTCCTCCAGAGGATGTGGATTGTTAGTGGGCACTTTCCTCCAGGTGATGTGGACTGTTAGTGGACACTTTCCTTCAGAGGATGTGGATTGTTAGCGGACACTTTCCTTCAGAGGATGTGGATTGTTAGTGGACACTTTCCTTCAGAGGATGTGGATTGTTAGTGGACACTTT
This sequence comes from Rhinella marina, assembly GCA_900303285.1. NCBI lineage: Eukaryota > Metazoa > Chordata > Amphibia > Anura > Bufonidae > Rhinella > Rhinella marina. The sequence continues at coordinate 229,173 of ONZH01007367.1, forward strand.
CCTCCAGGTGATGTGGATTGTTAGCGGACACTTTACTCCAGAGGATGTGGATTGTTAGTGGACACTTTACTCCAGAGGATGTGGATTGTTAGTGGACACTTTACTCCAGAGGATGTGGATTGTTAGCGGACACTTTCCTCCAGAGGATGTGGATTGTTAGTGGACACTTTCCTTCAGAGGGTGTGGATTGTTAGTGGACACTTTCCTCCAGAGGGTGTGGATTGTTAGTGGACACTTTCCTCCAGAGGATGTGGATTGTTAGTGGACACTTTCCTTCAGAGGATGTGGATTGTTAGCGGACACTTTCCTCCAGAGGATGTGGATTGTTAGTGGACACTTTCCTCCAGGTGATGTGGATTGTTAGCAGACACTTTCCTCCAGAGGATGTGGATTGTTAGTGGACACTTTCCTCCAGAGGATGTGGATTGCTAGTGGACACTTTACTGCAGAGGATGTGGATTGTTAGCAGACACTTTACTCCAGAGGATGTGGATTGTTAGCGGACACTTTCCTCCAGAGGATGTGGATTGTTAGTGGACACTTTCCTCCAGAGGATGTGGATTGTTAGTGGACACTTTCCTCCAGAGGATGTGGATTGATCGTTTTCTTCATGTTTGATGCCATTTCTGATTCAGACTCTGAAAACAACATTTTGCTGGTGGTTTTCTTCCTGAATACTTGCCGGCAAAGGTCTTTTGCGTTCCCTTAATCGATCTGCTCCGCACACAGCCGTCCTCAATCACTATTCACCATCTTTCTGACACAATCAGCCACTTTTATGTAATGTTTTTTCACTCCTCCTAAAGAAATCATTACATTTTAATCAATAAATTACAAGTACCTCTAAATGGTGCCATTGACGAAAAGTAAAAAAAAAAAACATTAGATCTTAAAGGCCTAAAATAAAGTGGTCCTTAAAGCGGTTCTCTGCTTGGACAATCCCTCCTTGTTTGAAGGTCTCTTGTCAATAACCTGATCGCAGACCGTTTTCTGCTGGGATCCCTAGTGATCAGCTGTAACCTGTGGGGAAACCTGTTCAATTTCCCTGCAGCGCTACCACAGGGGGACTGAAGCATTACATACAGTCCATTCACCTCAATAGTAGTCTGTGTAATGTAGGACAGGACAGGTCCTCCAGGGAGAGATACTGTTTGTGACCGCTCTAAAACCGTGACTAAGAAATGAGGATCCCAAACAGAAGATTTGGCTAATAAGGTGTAAGTAAAGTAAAATAAGGTGTAAGAAAACTGTTTTTTCTAAACTGGACAGACCATTTCAGGGCTGGATAAACCTTTAAATACCTCAGATCTTCGGGGTCAAAGGGCCTCTTCTTACTTGTGGTCTATGTGGCTTTCCCATGGAAAATCATTTCTTTTATCACAAAAATTAGAAGGATTTTGATTCTTCTTTTTCCCATAGAAGATTTTTGTAAAATGCTACGATGAACAACCAACTTTTTTAGCGAATGTTGTTTTCTTTTTCTGTCTTTTTTTTTTAGTTTTACTTATTATAGAACGTCTCACTGCTTTCACTGACCAGATTCCAGTCTTATTCTGCATTGTTTTAGCCTGGCTGATATTTTTGTCTTCTGGTGACTACCCGCCAGGCTTCCCTCCAGCAGATCCCTGCATGACCTTTGTTTGGTCGTGGCGGATACTGAATAGAGTTCTGTACCATAAAGCTGTATATGGAACATAATTGTCTTCTTATTTGTGGCTTCATGCTTCTAATGTCCCCTCTAATCTTATCTTATTTTGTCTTAAAGGAGTATATTATCAGATAATGCATCTTTCTCTCCGTGTGTGACACATTGTTTCTATCTCTCTACCTTTACTCTTTCATGTTCTGAAATGTGACATTAACCTTATGTGACTTCACAAAACTTGTAAGAAAGTCTTGTGCTGTATAATGAAAAAGAACACAAAATCTGCAACAAATAATTCCTTTTCTTCTAATTTTTCATTTTTTTTTGGGGGGGGGGTTTCATATTTTTCTCCACAAGAGGGCAGCTTTGTCGCCTAAAGCTGTAGACAACTTTCCATGTGAAGCAGGGGCGGACTGGGAACTTATAGTGGCCCTGGAAAAATTAATAAAAGTGGCCCTGTTTTGTAGTTGGGTTCAAACTGATGGAAGGCAGGGCCAGTAATACCATATTGTTGCACATTATACCGCCACCAACAGAGCCAAATACCACAGCCCATCACAAAATACATCCCCAAAAACTTCCACTGGCCGGCTGTGAGGAGGGGTCAGGCGGCCCCCTGGGCATCGGCCCACCAGGAAAATTCCCTGTAAGGTCTATGGCCAATCTCCCCTTTAAGTCTCATGCACACAAACGTATTTTCTTTCCGTGTCCGTTATGTTTTTTTTGTGAAACGTATGCGGAACCATTCATTTAAAAAAACGGAAGGTACTCCATATGCATTCTGTTTCCGTATGTCTGTATTTCCGTTCCGCAAAAAAATAGAACATGTCCTACTATTATCCTATTATTATCCATATTACAGACATGGATAGGACTGTTCTATTAGGGGCCATCTGTTCTGTTCCGCAAAATACGGAATGTACACGGATGTCATCCGTATTTTCTGTGGATCCGTTTATGGGGATCCGTTTTTTCATACGGTCGTGTGCATGAGGCCTTATGTGAAGTGATTTATACATCAGTAGCTATCATGTGCATCCGGGCTACTTATTTCATATGTCTTTGCAGCAGCTGTCTGGCGTTGGTTGCTAAATTTCATTTTGCTGTCTGCTAATAGTCCTTCACAGTATGAAGGACAGTATGATGGCTGATCCCTCGTCCTCATACAGAATCATGGCCTCTGAGCAGCAGATTACTGGATCACCCGATGAACGAGCAAAACGCTTTCCATTTTTTACATTTAGACGGCTGGATTGCCGGGAATGACCGTTCGCAGGAAAGTTGTTCCTGATAATCTACCTGATTCTCGGGCCATGTAAATGCACCTTTAGGACTCATTCACACAGCCGTTGTGTGGCCGTGCCCGTGCTGCGGACTGCAAATTGTGGTCGGCAGTGCACGGGCACCTACTGTGGTCCTTCCGCATGCGGATCATGGACCCATTAACTTCAATAGGGTCCGCGATCCGCATCTGACTGTCCACATCGCAAAAACATAGAACATGTTCTATGTTTTTGCGGTGCGGAGGCACGGACAGAAACACCATGGAAGCACTCCGTAGTGCTTCCGTGGGGTTCCGATCCGTGCCTCCATTCGGCACCGCACCGCATCTCCGTGATTGCGGACCCTTTAAAGAGAATGGGTCCGCCATCAGTGATGCGGAGTTCACACGTCCGGTGCCTGTGTATTGCGGACCCGCCGTATGCCCGTGTGAATGAGCCCTTAGACTCTACCATCAAAATAACTTACATGTCACTTTATGTCAAAAGTTTTGCAAAAGTTTAGGTACCCTTTCTGATTCATACTGTTACAGACGTTGGTCAAGGTTGTGGATATAATTATGGATGGCGTCGAAGAATCTGACTGTAAGATGCATGATTCACGGTAATTTCAGCACGGTTTTGTGGAAAAATCTGAAAAAAAAAAAAATATTCCAGTAACGTCGAGAGGTGACAGCAATTTGCATGCATTATAAATGATATAATTGAAGCTGTCAGCTGCTGGAACTTTTTTTTTTTTTTACAGTTCCTCTTGCAAATGTCTTAAGTTTTGACTTCAGAGGCAGTCGGGGAAGATAATTCTCCAGCTGTGGTCTGCAATACTTAATTTCGTTAGTCATTAAATTAAAAATAAATAGCAAACCCAATTTGGAGCAATTTCTCATCTGTAAATGTCTTTCCCGTCTGTATCTTATGTGTTACATTTGTGCGGTGCGTTACTGGACGGCTGATGGTCTCATTATTAGAAACCTGTAATGATCTTGTTGTGAGGAGGGTCCGACACGTCCAGAATGGAGATCCACTCTCTAGCACTGAAGCCGTCCATTTACTACATGGGTGGCCATTTATCCCTGTCATGTAGTTCTGGCAACTGCGCCGAGCTGAGGAAGGAAGACAGAGGATTCTTGAAGGGTTAAATACATGGCTGCTGCCTTCCAGAAACAGCGCCACACCTGGCCATGGGCAGGCGCAACGCTGTTCTTAGTAACATAGTAACAAAGTAACATAGTTTATAAGGCTGAAGAAAGCCCTCCGTCCATCCAGAATTAGCAGGAAATGAAATACAACTTCTACTGAATTTTTCTCTACAAAACCATAACTCACTCTGCTCCGCTCCTCCTGTTCTATAACACACTGCCTGCAGATTACATGGTGACAGGTTCTCTTTATATATAATCTGCTCAGCTCCTCCTGCTCTATAACACACTGCCTGCAGATTACATGGTGACAGGTTCTCTTTATATATAATCTGCTCAGCTCCTCCTGCTCTATAACACACTGCCTGCAGATTACATGGTGACAGGTTCTCTTTATATATAATCTGCTCAGCTCTTCCTGTTCTATAACACACTGCCTGCAGATTACATGGTGACAGGTTCTCTTTATATATAATCTGCTCAGCTCCTCCTGCTCTATAACACACTGCTGCAGATTACATGGTGACAGGTTCTCTTTATATATAATCTGCTCAGCTCCTCCTGCTCTATAACACACTGCCTGCAGATTAACATGGTGACAGGTTCTCTTATATATAATCTGCTCAGCTCCTCCTGCTCTATAACACACTGCCTGCAGATTTACATGGTGACAGGTTCTCTTTATATATAATCTGCTCCGCTCCTCCTGCTCTATAACACTCTGCCTGCAGATTACACGGTGAAAGGTTCTCTTTATATATAATCTGCTCAGCTCCTCCTGCTCTATAACACACTGCCTGCAGATTACACGGTGACAGGTTCTCTTTATATATAATCTCCTCAGCTCCTCCTGCTCTATAACACACTGCCTGCAGATTACATGGTGACAGGTTCTCTTTATATATAATCTGCTCAGCTCCTCCTGCTCTATAACCACTGCTGCAGATTACATGGTGACAGGTTCTCTTTATATATAATCTGCTCAGCTCCTCCTGCTCTATAACACACTGCCTGCAGATTACACGTGACAGGTTCTCTTTATATATAATCTGCTCAGCTCCTCCTGCTCTATAACACACTGCCTGCAGATTACATGGTGACAGGTTCTCTTTATATATAATCTGCTCAGCTCCTCCTGCTCTATAACACACTGCCTGCAGATTACATGGTGACAGGTTCTCTTTATATATAATCTGCTCAGCTCCTCCTGCTCTATAACACACTGCCTGCAGATTACACGGTGACAGGTTCTCTTTATATATAATCTGCTCAGCTCCTCCTGCTCTATAACACACTGCCTGCAGATTACATGGTGACAGGTTCTCTTTATATATAATCTGCTCAGCTCCTCCCGCTCTATAACACACTGCCTGCAGATTACATGGTGACAGGTTCTCTTTATATATAATCTGCTCAGCTCCTCCTGCTCTATAACACACTGCCTGCAGATTACACGGTGACAGGTTCTCTTTATATATAATCTGCTCAGCTCCTCCCTGCTCTATAACCACACTGCCTGCAGATTACATGGTGACAGGTTCTCTTTATATATAATCTGCTCCGCTCCTCCTGCTCTATAACACTCTGCCTGCAGATTACATGGTGACAGGTTCTCTGTATATATATAATCTGCTCAGCTCCTCCTGCTCTATAACACACTGCCTGCAGATTACATGGTGACAGGTTCTCTTTATATATAATCTGCTCCGCTCCTTCCTGCTCTATAACACACTGCCTGCAGATTACATGGTGACAGGTTCTCTTTATATATAATCTGCTCTGCTCCTCCTGCTCTATAACACACTGCCTGCAGATTACATGGTGACAGGTTCTCTTTATATATAATCTGCTCAGCTCCTCCTGCTCTATAACACACTGCCTGCAGATTACATGGTGACAGGTTCTTTATATATAATCTGGCTCAGCTCCTCCTGCTCTATAACACACTGCCTTGCAGATTACATGGTGACAGGTTCTCTTTATATATAATCTGCTCAGCCCTCCTGCTCTATAACACACTGCCTGCAGATTACACGGTGACAGGTTCTCTTTATATATAATCAGCTCAGCTCCTCCTGCTCTATAACACACTGCCTGCAGATTACATGGTGACAGGTTCTCTTTATATATAATCTGCTCAGCTCCTCCTGCTCTATAACACACTGCCTGCAGATTACATGGTGACAGGTTCTCTTTATATATAATCTGCTCAGCTCCTCCTGCTCTATAACACCTGCCTGCAGATTACATGGTGACAGGTTCTCTTTATATATAATCTGCTCAGCTCCTCCTGCTCTATAACACACTGCCTGCAGATTACAATGGTGACAGGTTCTCTTTATATATAATCTGCTCAGCTCCTCCTGCTCTATAACACACTGCCTGCAGATTACATGGTGACAGGTTCTCTTTATATATAATCTGCTCAGCTCCTCCTGCTCTATAACACACTGCCTGCAGATTACATGGTGACAGGTTCTCTTTATATATAATCTGCTCAGCTCCTCCTGCTCTATAACACACTGCCTGCAGATTACATGGTGACAGGTTCTCTTTTATATATAATCTGCTCCGCTCCTCCTGCTCTATAACACTCTGCCTGCAGATTACATGGTGACAGGTTCTCTTTATATATAATCTGCTCAGCTCCTCATGCTCTATAACACACTGCCTGCAGATTACATGGTGACAGGTTCTCTTTATATATAATCTGCTCAGCTCCTCCTGCTCTATAACACACTGCCTGCAGATTACACGGTGACAGGTTCTCTTTATGTATAATCTGCTCAGCTCCTCCTGCTCTATAACACTCTGCCTGCAGATCACATGGTGACAGGTTCTCTTTATGTATAATCTGCTCAGCTCCTCCTGCCTCTATAACACACTGCCTGCAGATTACACGGTGACAGGTTCTATTTATATATAATCTGCTCAGCTCCTCCTGCTCTATAACACACTGCCTGCAGATTACACGGTGACAGGTTCTATTTATATATAATCTGCTCAGCTCCTCCTGCTCTATAACACACTGCCTGCAGATTACACGGTGACAGGTTCTCTTTATGTATAATCTGCTCAGCTCCTCCTGCTCTATAACACTCTGCCTGCAGATCACATGGTGACAGGTTCTCTTTATGTATAATCTGCTCAGCTCCTCCTGCTCTATAACACACTGCCTGCAGATTACACGGTGACAGGCTCTCTTTATATATATTCTGCTCAGCTCCTCCTGCTCTATAACACTCTGCCTGCAGATTACATGGTGACAGGTTCTCTTTATATATAATCTGCTCAGCTCCTCCTGCTCTATAACACACTGCCTGCAGATTACACGGTGACAGTTCTCTTTTATATATAATCTTCTCAGCTCCTCCTGCTCTATAACACACTGCCTGCAGATTACATGGTGACAGGTTCTCTTTATATATAATCTGCTCAGCTCCTCCTGCTCTATAACACACTGCCTGCAGATTACATGGTGACAGGTTCTCTTTATATATAATCTGCTCAGCTCCTCCTGCTCTATAACTCTCTGCCTGCAGATTACATGGTGACAGGTTCTCTTTATATATAATCTGCTCAGCTCCTCCTCCTGCTCTATAACACACTGCCTGCAGATTACATGGTGACAGGTTCTCTTTATATATAATCTGCTCAGCTCCTCCTGCTCTATAACACACTGCCTGCAGATTACATGGTGACAGGTTCTCTTTATATATAATCTGCTCAGCTCCTCCTGCTCTATAAACACACTGCCTGCAGATTACATGGTGACAGGTTCTCTTTATATATAATCTGCTCAGCTCCTCCTGCTCTATAACACACTGCCTGCAGATTACATGGTGACAGGTTCTCTTTATATATAATCTGCTCAGCTCCTCCTGCTCTATAACACACTGCCTGCAGATTACATGGTGACAGGTTCTCTTTATATATAATCTGCTCAGCTCCTCCTGCTCTATAAGATGCTGCCTGCAGATTACATGGTGACAGGTTCTCTTTATATTCCCCCCGTGATTTAAGCTTTTAGACTGATTCCATCCTGGTACCATCGTTAGTATCGGCGCCCGCCGCACTGTATTCTATAAACCCCCATTTATCACAGCAGAATCCCACGTTGTAATTTCATTCACTAGACTGCAGAATTCCCACTCCTCTCATTCTGCCAAGTCTTATCTATTTTCATTTGGTCTTATAGGTCTTATATTCTTCCTCCTACAGGTTCTTACTGCTATTTATATTCTATCTGCAGCTTTACATTTCTCCGTGTATGAAAGCAGTCACAGCTATGACTGTAAAGTGATGTGCAGGCTGTGGTGAAAGCTATACACTTACTATATACTCATTGACAAAAAAGATCCGGCACAAGAAGTCGGGATGAAGCTTCCGATGTGTAACTGTGATGATGAGAAATGTAAGAGATTCCAATATTAGAGGAAAAAGGAAGATTATTGAGGAAACCTGTACAAAATGAGGCTCCAGGACTGTATTGGGCACCTCTAGCCTGGATACAAGATGAGATACGGCCTCTAGCCTGGATACAAGATGAGATACGGCTCTAGCCTGGATACCTGGATACAAGATGAGATACGGCCTCTAGCCTGGATACAAGATGAGATACGGCCTCTAGCCTGGATACAAGATGAGATACGGCCTCTAGCCTGGATACAAGATGAGATACGGCCTCTAGCCTGGATACAAGATGAGATACGGCCTCTAGCCTGGAATACAAGATGACGGCCTCTAGCCTGGATACAAGATGAGATACGGCCTCTAGCCTGGATACAAGATGAGATACGGCTCTAGCCTGGATACAAGATGAGATACGGCCTCTAGCCTGGATACAAGATGAGATACCGCTCTAGCCTGGATACAAGATGAGATATACGATGCCTCTAGCCTGGATACAAGATGAGATACGGCCTCTAGCCTGATACAAGATGGACGATACGGCCTCTAGCCTGGATACAAGATGAGATACGGCCTCTAGCCTGGATACAAGATGAGATACAATGATACTGCCTCTAGCCTGGATACAAGAATGTGATACCGCCTCTAGCCTGGATACAAGATGAGATACAACCACTAGTCTGGATACAAGATGAGATACAGCCTCTAGCCTGGATACAAGATGTGATACCGCCTCTAGCCTGGATACAAGATGAGATACAGCCTCCAGCCTGGATACAAGATGAGATACGGCCTCTAGCCTGGATACAAGATGAGATACGGCCTCTAGCCTGGATACAAGATGAGATACGGCCTCTAGCCTGGATACAGATGAGATACTGCCTCTAGCCTGGATACAAGATGTGATACAAGCACTAGTCTGGATACAAGATGAGATACAGCCTCTAGCCTGGATACAGATGAGATACACTCAGCCTGGATACAAGATGAGATACAGCCTCTAGCCTGGATACTATGGAAATGAGATACAGCTCTAGCCTGGATACAAGATGAGGATACAGGCCTCTAGCCTGGATACAAGATGAGATACGGCCTCTAGCCTGGATACAAGATGAGATACGGCCTCCAGCCTGGATACAAGATGAGATAACGGCCTCTAGCCTGGATACAAGATGAGATACGCCTCTAGCTGATAAGATGAGTACGGCCTCTAGCCTGGATACAAGATGAGATACGGCCTCTAGCCTGGATACAAGATGAGATACGGCCTCTAGCCTGGATACAAGATGAGATACTGCCTCTAGCCTGGATACAAGATGTGATACAAGCACTAGTCTGGATACAAGATGAGATACAGCCTCTAGCCTGGATACAAGATGAGATACAAGCACTAGTCTGGATACAAGATGAGATACAGCCTCTAGCCTGGATACAAGATGTGATACCGCCTCTAGCCTGGATACAAGATGAGATACAGCCTCTAGCCTGCATACAAGGTGAGATACGGCCTCTAGCATGGATACATGATGAGATACAGCCTCTAGCTTGGATACAAGTTGAGATACATGGCCTCTAGCCTGGATACAAGATGAGATACCACTTCTAGCCTGCATACAAGATAAGATACAGTCTCTAGCCTGCATACAAGGTGAGATACGGCCTCTAGACCCCATGGGTCAGCAGTCACCTGAATAGAGAGTAGTCCAAGAAGTAGCAGCCTGGTGGTTCCCCTGCAGCGAAGTCCAGATCCCTGTGTAGGGGTTAAAGGGTGAAAATCTGCAGGCCCACTTAGATAATGCTCTTAGGACTAGCCCCAAACCAAATCTGTTCAGGTGACACAGTGGGTCCACTCCCACACTTCTGAATTTTTACTGCATTAGTTTATGGAGTCTGCATCACCACTGTGCAAAATAAACTGCTCCCATTATAAAGGTAATATCTGCACTTAAGTCTTAAAAGTGTATTCCCATTTGAAACGTTATGCCATATCTGCAGGACATGCCATAAATGAATGGGTAATAAAAAAGTAAAGCAGCAATACTTACCTTAAAGATTCCCCCGCCGCTCACTTTCCAATGCATACTGAATCCCCACTGGCTTCTGCTTTCTGGTCCCAGTCTGACACACAGGAAATACCAGCAGATGACTCTCAGCCAATCGCTGACTGAGGGCAGGTCACCAGTGTGACCAGTGATTGGCTGAGGAGGCATCTCCTGCTATTTCCTGTGTGTCAGACCGGGAGCAGGAAGTGCAGACCAGTGAGGATGCAGTGTGAAGATTTTTTAACCCATTCTGTCTCATATATAAAAAGTTTGATTCCACGAGAATCCCTTTAAATTCTCATAGACAGAAGAGGAGATTACAAGCAAAACAGAGCTCTGCCGTATTAGGCTGGGGATAATGTACATATATTTCCCATAAGGCTGTTCTCCATGTAATTTTACTGGGCGGCTTTCTTATTGATTCTGTTTATTCATCTAAAACTGTCAAGGAACAATAGTGAGCGGCCGAAGCTCCGGGAAGTTCATTACAGCTGCCATGTACAGACTTGATTTAAGCTTCCATGTAAATCAGAGGAATGTTTGCGGCTGGAGTTTGTCGTTTTCACAGCCGCTTAATTTATCATTACTTGGATTTTTGTAGACTTTGCATGGGGCGGATAGTCACAAATCTCTCCGCTGGAACTTTAAACAGATTCTGCTCCAATTATTAAGGTCACCTAGGAGGAAGGAAGACTTCTTTGCGGAGCTGCCAGGCCGGGCATTCTGTGAGATGAAGAGAAATCAGCTGAGGATAAACTGAAAAAATAGGACGATGGATAAAGGAAAGTGTAAAAGCAAAAAACATAAGGAATGGAGTAAGCGAATAATATTATAGTGGAGCGAGGGTAATAAATGAGCACAGAACAGACGTCCATTCCGGCTCCTAGGAGGTGGTCATGGCTTCTATGGTGTCCATATGTCCTGGTCACAGTTGTCTTCTTGAGACAAATCCACTTACAGAACAGAAATGGTGCAGGCTCTACTCTACTGTCTTAGAAGACCATTCCTACACCTGCCACTGTCTCTAATAGGCTAACCATAATGTCATCTGTGTATTTATTCCAGGTACACGAGTTGTTCTGTTATGTAACTTTTATGTTCATGTACTGTGCCTGGTTCACCAGCAGGTGGCAGCGTATATGGCAGAGAAATCTTTAGATAGAATGGAACTTGCCATTCCATTCTCCCCCTTTTGGGCAGAAGTGGGCCAGTCCTGTTTCCTACCAAGGGAGGGGCTGCAGGGAGTTGTCAGTCAGTCTTAGTTTAGCCTACAGATTAAGGGCTCATGAACACGAAGGTATTTTCTTTCCATGTCCGTCAAACGTAATTTCAAATATTGGTTTTCATCTCCCTTATACATTGCTGTTCTGTAAATTTCTGAATTATATGTAGTCACATAGGATCACATTTATTAAGACCAGCGTTTTAGACGCCGGTCTAAACAAAGCCCTTGCACTGGATCCTCCGAAGTTATAAAGGTCTTTCCATAACTTTGGTGTATTTGGCGCCAATTGTAAATGTAAGCTTCCTAGCTGTCTCACGTTTAGACTTTTTTTTTTGCCTAAACCTGACATAGAAAATGATGAATGAGACGGACCTGCCGGCTGTTCCCCAACCACAATTTTAGACCTGGCGTGAACGGGCCATCATCTGCACCTCAAATAAACCTAATTTAGTATATATAGTAAATGACCCCCATAGTCTTAAGCCTGTATTACACAGACAGATCTGCAAGCGCCTCCCTCCCGGCAATCACCTGCTCGTTAGCGGAGGAGACCACTACTATTACATACAGCGATTTCCTCCGTAGCGTTTCCTCGTCCATCGGGCAGTCGGTGGCGGTATTATGCAGCAATATCATCAAACGCTCGTCAGCAAATATCAGATGAAATATCGGCCAGGTTATGTCTATGATTACAGGGGTGACAAGAAAAAAGGTTGTTAGGGTCACCTCTTTTTTGCAAGACTCCTGACGGTGAACGCAGATTCTAACTAGGCGTATTGCCAAGCCAGATGGGGACCCTTTGAAGCCGCGGTTGTCACCCAGCTTTTCCAGAATTCCAGATACAATTTACGTTTGATAAAAACAGAAAAATAGCAATGAGATTTTTCTTGCAGCCGCCTTTAGATGGAGCTGTGACTGTTCTCGGCTCCTGCCTTCCTCGTGGCTGCGGCTGAGATGTGGATTTTTGCATAGGATTATAAAGCATTTAATTTTGTGGAGGCTGAAAGAGAAAGGGATAGAAAAAGACATCGGAAGGTGGAATTCAGATCTATTAACTGCACTCAGCCCAACACAAACTCCGCATCACAATGTGAATGCTTTCTGACGTGTCTGGAATTAGGCTTTGAACACTTCACCGGGACCCAGAATGTGATGGAGAAGTGACGCCATTCATTATTGGAGAGAGAAGGACAGATGCCTGAGGGACGTACGGCCTGCGCTGGACAATCCTTGCTAGGAACAATCTGCTCAGAAATGGTTGGTGCTGACACAAGGGAAGAACTGGGGTCCGGAGCGGCAAACAAACAAGGGTCTCCCGCCTGCCACACTTCAAAAAACCTTCTGTATAAAGACCATATAATATTACCATTCAGTATAATACCGCTATACAATGCTTAGAGAATGCCTCTATACAGAATCGTACCACATACAGTCCGCACAATGTCACACAATAGCCATTATTTCCCCTAAAAGGAAAAACAACATTAGGGACAAGGATAGTGCTGTTCTATTAGGGGCCAGCTGTTCCATTCCGCAAAATACCGACTGAACACGGACGTCATCCATATGTTTTGCAGATCCTTTTTTTGTGGACCGCAAAATACATACAGTCGTGTGCATGGGCTCTTATTCTGCTGGAAAACAGCTCCCAAGTGCCCAGCTGAAAGTGAAAGTAAAAACAGCTTTCACGCCTGACACGATTTCTAACGGCTATATCTTCTGATATAGTGGATATAATGCTATGATTCTGGTATTGTTTGAAAGGTTGGAATGCCAGCTTTCGAACAAGGTCATATTTCTAGTGGCTATCAATCCCAAGATATGAGCAACTAAAGCAACCCTCCCCTCTTCTGTCTGGTTTGCTTTGGGCACTTGGAGCAGCAGAACCGGGCACTTGGGAGCTGTTTTCCTGCAGAATAAAAGAGCTTTTCCTGGACATGGAATAAAGGCGCAAAATGGGATGTCTGCTCTTAGTTATATTGGTGAAAAACAGGTGACAGACTCCCTTTAAACTGGCACTGATAAGATCTTCTCGTGAACATTTGCAGGGTTCCCACATAAGATATTATGAACCATTTGCCTCACTATTGACAATGAGGGAGTGATAAGAATTTACCATGCTTGGCGTTGTCAGACAATGGGTTAAAGAAGAACTCCCGCAAAAATTTTTTATTCTGTGACCTGTTAGAAAGGTGCATGATATAATCTGTAGTGAATGTAATCTTCTCATCAGAGACTGTATTTGTGAGTGTTCCCCTCTCTTCTAATTGTAGCTGTGTCATGTGACCAACTCCCTGACCTCCAACTGACCCAGGACAGGAAGCCAGTTACTGCTCTATTCATTCCTATGAGACTCAGAGTGAGGCTCCCATAGGAATACATAGAGAAATAGACTTCCTGTCCACACATAAGATGCTGTGTCAGTTGGTGAGTCTGATTCCTGGTCACATGACACAGATGAGAAACATCAGGGAGATATAACTCACAAATACAAACACTGGTAAGAAAATGATATTCACCACAGATTACATCATGTACATTTCTAGCAGGACATGGAATAACATTTTTTGCGTGAGTTCTTCTGTAATCTCCTGCAGGGCTGCGGCGTAACAAGAACTGACAAATTTATGAATGGAAAAGGACTGTGACCCCAGTCTCTATGACATACCAAAAGTTTCTTGAAAAGTTAGTGACCCTTTAATTTCCCTTGTGGTGGCGCTATAGTGAAATTGAACGGTCTCTGAAGGGACACTTTCTCAGCACCCTACCCTTCACACAGGAAGGTAATGCCGCTATACAGTCTTCCCCACCAGTACTGCACAATGACGCTGACAAGTCACTGTTGTCTTTGACCAAGACAAATAACCCTGCGTGTCTACGTCCAGACTGACTGACAAGGTTGTAAATGGCTGTTCCTAAGTTTGCAAATACGGAACAATAGCGCTGGGAGTCGTCCATTAATCCGCAGCGGTCCTTGGTACAGGGTTTGGCTTCAGCACATATCAAACAATTCCAGCTGTAAGCAGCGGCTGGCGTGCAGAACCTGATAAGCGCTAATGTTGTACCTGGGACAAGTCATTTTCTCCACCTACAGCCCGAACGAGCCATGGCTAGGGACAGACTAATTATGATGGATGTTGTACAGCATATCCAGTAGAGAGAGACGCCTTCATTAATCTGCAGTGATGCCGTCATTTTATAGCAATGTCTTATAGTATGCCGGGTTATTATATGGCGGTGCTGCTGCTTCACACTACGTGAATGTAACGCACAGAATCATGTCTCCTTCCGTCATGTAGGGAGTGCGGTGCGGAGGGACGGCGATCCTTCCTTCTCCCGTCAATCATCATTTTAGTTCTCCACGTCTGATAGTTACGGTGTTCTGTACACAGAAAGGGCGCCGACAGCTCCCACAGGTATCTGGTCCCAATGCATTCTCCATGAAATGACAATACTGTACGTGGTTCACCAGCAGGTGGCAGCGTATATGGCAGAGAGATCTATAGATAGAATGCAACTTACCATTCCATCCCCACCCTTTTGGGCAGAAGTGGGCCAGTCCTGCTTCCTACCAAGGGAGGGGCTGCAGGAAGTTTTCAGTCAGTCTTAGTCTCGTCTAGAGTTGGAAGGAGAAGAGAATCACCCTGACTCCTACAGATTAACCGACGGAGTATTACAAGGGAGTCAACAGCCAAAGGCACCTTACTACAAGGGTACCAGAACAGTCCTAAAGTCCATCGACCATACTAAAGCCAGAATTTAGCAGAGAGATAAAGCAGAATAAGTTTTCCTTCCAGTTTATGCTAAACCCTGCTAGAACCAAGAGAAACACCACTTCTTGTACGGCTGTAAGATGATTCAAGTAAAGCTGTTGAACTTTATAAAAGTCTGGACTTGATTTTTTTTCCACCTCCACCATTACTCTCCCCTTTATTGCTTCGAAGCCTAACGCTGTGGAGCAACGGTATCCGGGTAGGAGCACCGTGACACACACAGAAACTATTAAAGGACACACCACACCACTCAGCATTCCTATAAACCTGGGACATGATCGGCTCCGGGGGCGGCATGTTGCGCACCATCCAATCAGTGCTGTCAGTGTCAGACTGTGCATGGACACATTCCCAAACTTATAACAGTTGCTGGAAATTTATTCATAAACTTCTAGTAGGAATAACAGAGGAATGGGGCAACTCAGCGTCACAAGAATAGATGCACCAGAATTGTTATTACATGGGGAATGAAAGTAGGTACTACAACAGACATGTCAGGAGAGGTGACAGCTCCGCCTTAAAGGGACAGTCCATGCGTAGATTGTTATACTCGCTCCCTGCACCATGCAGCACCCCTTCAAGCCCTGCACTAGGTATGACACAGTGGAGCACATTTATCAAGCTCTCCTGTTTTTATTCTTTAGACTGGTGTATTTGCTTCACCTGTCTGTCTTTTGCTAGTTATTTATCAAGCACTTCCTGAATTAGACTCGACATATTGCTATTATTCTGACCTCTAGTGGTTCTTTATGAGTACAGCAGGTTCGTATTCACTAAGACTGGTCTAAGCCCTCATGCAGACCGCTGTTGCCCGGCTATGCCCGTATTGCACCCCGCAAACAGGGGGTCCACAATATATGGGCTCTGGCTTTGTGCACACCTTATCACGGAAGCACTACGGAGCGCTTCCATAGGGTTTCTCTCTGTACCTCCACACCGCAAAAAAATAGGCGCAGGCACTATAGTAAATGTGCCCCATGGTCTCCGTTTTCTCCAGGTGAATTTTTGTGTCTGTAGTGGGAGGATAGTCTATCAATATTAGCCCCAGAAAACCCTTGAACCCTGCATGTAAGACGCCGCGTTCTCATTACGCCCTGGGCTCCCATATCCCATGGATACCAGCTTCCAATTACAGGTCATTGTCAGAATTCCTCCCTGTAGCAAAATGATTGTTCCAGAAATTATGACATTTCCGAAAGACTGAGATTTCCAAGCAATAGCAATTAACTGAATTTCATTTTTCTTTTCATAAAATTCTCAAGAGCAATTGTTAGGAATTAATTTAGAAAAAGAAATGTAACATTTTCAGAAAACTGAAATGTTCTTAGTTAATGTAGTGTCCGCGTTCCAGCGCGACGTGCGGTCAGCGATACCGACGGTGAACCCTGGACCAGACTGCGCTGCGCTCCTATAACGAATTGCCTGGAATTCATGAGCCGGTGATAAACTAGCTGTAGCGGAGAGCCGGGAACATGATGGATGGGAAGTGTTTTAAGCCCTAAATTACTAAATAACCTTCCACCTTTCCATCTCGAGCTGAATCATTTAATGCAGCAGTTTCCCTTCTTAATGCTGCAGTCAGGACGGTGCCAGCGCTCCAGAAATAGAGTTCAGGGCTGCACATGTACACCGCAGCTTCTCAGTCTCCAGCCTGAAGGGCGGCGCTGTTACAGCAGCCATGCCTCTGGGCTTTAACCCCTTCAAGACCAGGTGATTTTCCATTTTTCATTTTTTGTTTTTTTTACTCCCAGCCTTCCCAAAGCTATAACTTTTTTATTTTTCCATTCACAAAGCTGTATGAGGGCTTGTTTGTTTGAGGGACAAGTTGTACTTTATAATTGCACCTTTTGGTTGGGAAGCGGGAAACAAAATTCCAAATGGATTGGAATTATAAAAAAAAAAAAACACAATTCTGCCACAGTTTTATTGGTTTTATTTTTACAGCTTTTCCTACGCTGTAAAACTGACCTGTTACTTTCATTCTCTGGGTCGGTATGATTACAACGATACCACATATGTGTAGTTTTTCTCGAGCTTTAATAATGAAAAAAAAATAAAACTAACATTTTTTGGAACACACTAAGTTTTTCTTTGCACTGTTGTATTCTGATGGCCATAACTTTTTTACTTTTATGTGTGCGGAGCTGTGTGAGGGCTCATTTGTTTACGAGGCGATCTATATTTTTCATTGGCACCATTTTGAGGCGTGTATGACTTTTTGATCACTTTTTATTCAATTGTTTATGGGGGGAGAAGCGACCAAAAAACTGTGAATCGGCCGTTTTGACTTTTTTTTCCCGTTTCGCTGTTTGCCGTATGATATATAGTTTTCTATTTTAATAGTACAGGCGTTTTCGCATACGGCGATTCCCTTGATGTTTATTTTTTTGCTTATGTATTTTATTTTAATTTTGGGGGATGATTTGAATTTTTTGTATTTTTTTAATTTTTAAAAACTTTTTTTTTTTTTTTTTTTAAATACTTCCCGTTGCTTTCCACTATGCATTAGTATTGAGGTCTATGAGAATTACACTATTGGGTCATTTATTATTAGATATATGCCAATTTTTGGAACATATCTGTCGCAGATTTAATCGCAAAGGGGATTTGCCACGGAATCTGCAACTTTTCCCCGTTCATGCAAGGTCTAAATAAGTGGGCGTGGCGTGGGCAGGAAATGTGGCGGGCCGACTGGGGCGTCTCATTTATTATTTTCTACGCCTGTTTTAGGCATAGAAAATAATCCAAAGCTATGCCAGCAAGAGAGCCTGCGGTGGATGTACTGAAGTTAGGTAGAGGCCAGCGCCTTTATATAACTTAGGTGCATCATGCGCCAGGCAAGGCGTATTAAGCGGTCTTAATAAAAATCCCCATATCTTCCTATTGAGCCCTGCCACAGACAGTGTCTCCATAGGAACCATAGGAATCATTCAGGACCACCATCTGGCTCCCCCGATCCTTACTAGGGGGAGCCGGTACACGGCCGGGAGGTTTTTGACCTTCTAGATGCTGTGGTCACATTTCTATTGATAACATTAGTGATCGTATACATTAGTCCCAGGTGCCTGCTGTTTAAAACGCTGCGCCTGCCATTAATGGGGCAGAGCTGCGACACCACACCCAACCTGTGGACAAGTGTGGCGCTGTTTTTAGAAGAACATTTAGAAGGAAGCAGCCATGTTTTTCTAATCTGGTATAACCCCCTGAGAACATTCATGACTCGGCTGCAATACTTCACGTTACATCTTATAAACAGTTCTCTGCACATTCCCATAGGAACAATTACATCATCTGAAGTGTTCTTCACGCAATGACGGTTGTCAGACAATTATATCTTGTCTTTTTAATAAAACAGAAATTTCTTCACAATCTGAGACGTGCGGGGGAGGGGCGGTCTGACATGGCTTTATCGCAGTGTGAAGGTTGGCTGCGGCAATAAATAACGGAAAATCTAATAAAAAATTGAGTTCGGAACAGTTTGAAGAAATGTTATAGATTTAACACATATCATATTTGTATAGTAATGATCTAAATCACTGCTTCTATATGATATCAGCCTCTCACTGCTTCTATATGATATCAGCCTCACACTGCTCTTCTATATGATATCAAGCTTCTCAGCACTGCTTCTATATGATATCAGCCTCACACTGCCTCACACTGCTTCTATATGATATGCCTCAGCCTCTACAGCCTCACACTGCTTCTATAATATCATGCTGCCCTCACACTGCTTCTATATGATATCAGCTCAACACTGCTTCTATATGATCTTGAGCCCTCACACTGCTTCTACATCCAGCACTGCTTCTATATTGATATATCAGCCTCACACTGCTTCTATATGATATCGTAAGCCCTCACACTGCTTCTATATGGATTCACACTATGATAAGCCTCAGCCTCACACACTGCTTCTATATGATATCTGAGCTCCACTTGCTTCTATATGATATCCAGCCTCACATGCTTCTCTATATGCTTCTAATCTGAGCTCACAACTGCTTCTATATATATCCTGAGCAGCCTCACAGCTGCTCTAATAGTGATAATCGAGCCCACAGCTGCTTCTATATGATCACATCTTCTCAACACTGCTTCTATATGATATCTCACAGCTTCCAGCCTCACACTGCTTCTTATAATGATATTTAGCAGCCTCACACACTGCTCTATATGAATATCTGAGCCTCACTACTCTTTCTAATGAATATATGAGCCTCAACTGCTTCTATTATATATCACACTAAGCCTCACACGCTTCTATTATGAATCAGCCTCACACTGCTTCTATATGATACTGAAGCCTCACACTGAATTCAGCCTATTTTCTATGATATCAGCCTCACACTGCTTCTATATGATCACACTGTAGCCTCACACTGCTTCTATATGATATCAGCCTCACACTGCTTCTATATGAGATATCAGCCTCACACTGCTTCTATATGATATCTGATGCCCTCAACATGATATCAGCCTCCACTGCTTCTATGATTCTCACACTGCTTCACACTGCTTGCTATATGATATCAGCCTCACACTGCTTCTATATTGAGCCTCATCAGCCCTCAACTGCTTCTAACAGCTTCTATATTATATCTGAGCCTCACACTGCTTCTATAATATATCTGAAGCCTCACACTGCTTTATATGATATCAGCCTCACACTGCTTCTATAATGATATTTATAGCCTCACACTGCTCTATGTGATATCTGAGCTTCACACTGCTTCTATATGATATCAGCTAAACTGCGTTCTATATGATTATGTGAAGCCTCACACTCTTCTATAGTGATATCAGCCTCACACTGCTTCTATATGATATGCCTGCTTCTAGCCTCACACTGCTTCTATATGATATCAGCCTCACCACTGCTTCTATATGAATATCTCACCACTGCTTCTATATGATATCTGAGCCTCACCTGCTTCTATATGATATCTGAGCAGCCTCACACTGCTTCTATATGATATCAGCCTCACACGCTTCTATATGATATCAGCCTCACACATTCTATTCTATATGATATCAGCTGCACACGTTTCTATTGAGATCAGCTCACCTGCTTCTATATGAGCCTCACACTGCTTCTATATGATATCAGCCTCACACTGCTTCTATATGATATCAGCCTCACACTGCTTCTATATGATATTGAGCCTCACACTGCTTCTATATGATATAGCCCTCACACTGCTTCTATATGATTTGAGCCTCACACTGCTTCTATGTGATATTGAGCCTGCACACTCATATGCTTCATATGATATCTGATATCTGACAGCCTCACACTGCTTCTAATATGATATCTGAGCCCTCACACTGGCTTCTATTGATATCAGCCTCACACTGCTTCTATAGCCTGATATGATGATCAGCCTCACCTCACACTGCTTCAGTGATATCAGCCTCACACTGCTTCTGATATATATGAGCCTCACCTGCTTCTATGTGATTATCAGCCTCACACTGCTTCTATATGATATCTGAGCCTCACACCTGCTTCTATATGATATTGAGCCTGCACACTGCTTCTATATATACAGCCTCCACAGCTGCTTCTATATGATTCAGCCTCACACTGGCTTCATATATACTGAGCCTCACACTGCTTCATATGATATCGCCTCACATGCTTCTATATGATATCAGCCTCACACTGCTTCTATATGATATCAGCCTCACACTGCTTCTATATGATATCAGCCTCACACTGCTTCTATATGATATCTGAGCCTCACACTGCTTCTATATGATATCAGCCTCACACTGCTTCTATATGATATCTTCGAGCCTCACACTGCTTCTATATGATATCAGCCTCACCTGCCTTCTATATGATATCTAGCCTCATGCATGTGATATCTTCCTTCTATATGATATCAGCCTCACACTGCTTCTATCTGCATGATCACGGCCTCACACGCTTCTATATGATTCAGCCCTCACACTGCTTCTATATGATATCAGCCCACATGCTTCTATATGATATCAGCCTCACACTGCTTCTATATGATATCAGCCTCACACTGCTTCTATATGATATCTGAGCCACACTGCTTCTATTATATCAGCCTCACACTGCTTCTATATGATATCAGCCCTCACTGTCTATGTGATATCTGAGCCTCACACTGCTTCTATATGATATGCAGCTTCTCACAGCCTTCTTTATATATATCAGCTCACACTGCTTCTATATGATATCAGCCTCACACCGCTTCTATATGATATATGAGCCTCACACTGCTTCTATATGATATCAGCCTCACAACTGCTTCTATAAATCAGCCTCACACTGCTTCTATATTAATATCAGCCTCACACTGCTTCTATATTATATCTGGCCTCACACTGCTTCTATATGATTAATATTTCTGGATATCCTCAACTGCTTCTATAATGATATCAGCCTCACACTGCTTCTATTATGATATCTTCTATATGATATCTGAGCCACTGCTTCTATATGATATCAAGCTCACCTGCTCTATATATATTGAGCCTCACATTGCTTTGTGATATCTGAGCCTATGCTTCTAGCCTCCACACTGCTTCTATATGATATCTGAGCCTCACAACTCTTCTATATGATATCAGCCTCACAACTGCTTTATATGACTATCACCCTCACACTGCCTATATGATCAGCCTCACACTGCTTCTATATGATATAGCCTCACATGCTTCTATGTTCAGTCACACTGCTTCTATATGCCGCCACACTGCTTCTATATGATATTGAGCCTCAACCTGCTTCTATATGAATATCAGCCTCACACTGCTTCTAATGATATCAGCCTCACACTGCTTCTATATGAATATCTGACGCCTCACACTGCTTCTATTGATAACAGCCTCACACTGCTTCTATATGATATTTGCCTCACACTGCT
>ONZH01007368.1:0-38876 GCA_900303285.1 Rhinella marina
CTGGCCCAGTGTATTTAGAGAGTAGAAGAGTTTTGTAAGTCTTGCCCAACTTGCCAGATTACTAGCCCCCAGCCACACTTCCGCAGTCCCCTAGTACCCCTCCCGATTATCGAGTACCTTTTGAGAGAATCGCCATGGACCTCGTAGGACCGATACCTAAGTCGGCTAGGGGTCACCAACATATCCTAGTTGTGCTTGATTATGCCACCCTGTACCTGGAGGCGTGCCATTGCGTCATACATCTGCCAAACTTAGAGCTAAAGAGTTAATGGAGATGTTTTCCCGAGTAGGAATACCTAAAGAGGTTCTGACGGACCAGGGGACACCTTTCATGTCGAAAGTCATGAGGGAACTGTGTAAATTGCTGCGCATAAAACAGTTATGGACGTCCGTTTACCATCCGCAAACAGACGGTCTGGTGGAGAGATTTAACCAACGTTAAAAAATATGCTGAAAAGAGTGGTATCCAAAGATGGGAGGGACTGGGACCTCCTTCTGCCCTATCTAATGTTTGCAGTGCGAGAGGTACCCCAGGCCTCTACTGGGTTCTCGCCCTTCGAACTTCTATATGGCAGACATCCCCGGGGGCTGTTGGACATAGCCAAGGAGGCGTGGGAGCAACAGCCCACTCCGCATAAAAGTGTCATTGAATATGTCACCAACATGCAAGAACGGATGGAAACAGTGTTGCCACTGGTTAGGGAGCATATGGAGGCAGCTCAGCAGGCCCAGAGTCGGGTCTATAACCGAGCGGCTCGGGTGCGGAACTTTAACCCGGGAGATCGGGTCTTGGTTCTTGTACCGACCGTGGACAGTAAGTTCCTGCTAGTGGCAGGGGCCCTATGAGATTCTAGAGAAAGTAAGCGATGTAAATTACAAGGTACGCCAGCCTGGTCGCCGAAAGCCGGAGCAGGTCTACCATGTCAATTTACTAAAACCCTGGAAGGATAGGGAGACCTGTACTGAGAACAGCCCGCGGACGGTTTGTCTAGGGGAAGAGGTTCCGGCCCCTCTGCCTGATGCTGGTGAAGCGGCTGCCACAGTGTGTATTGCTGACAGCCTTTCCTCTAAGCAGGCTCAGGAGGCCAGGGAGTTCGTTAGTCGGAACACAGATGTATTCTTGGACCTCCCAGGACAGACTTCCATAATCCACATGACATTGTCATAGAGCCCCAGGCGAAAGTACGGTTAAAGCCGTACCCGGTGCCCGAGGCACGGCGACAAGCCATCTCGGAGGAAGTCCAGCGGATGCTGCAGCTAGATGTTATTGAAGAATCTAAGAGTGAGTGGGCCAGCCCAATAGTTCTGATACCCAAGCCAGATGGGACATTATGGTTCTGTAATGATTCCATAAATTAAATGAGGTCTCTAAGTTTGATGCGTATCCCATGCCCCGGGTGATGACTTAATCGAGCGTTAGGGCAGGCGCGGTATTTTTCTGTCTTGGACCTCACAAAAGGGTACTGCAAGTGCCCTTAACGGAGGCTGCCAAGGAGAAAACAGCCTTTATCACACCTGAGGGGCTATATCAGTATAAGGTGTTTACATTTGGGCCTGCATGGGGCTCCCGCCACATTCCAGCGGTTAATGGGACATTGTGGCTTCGTCCGCATCGTCGTACAGCCTCAAGCTTAACCTCGATGACATTGTCATTTATAGTGCCAACTGGGAGAGTCCACCTGGCAAAAGTACAGGGCCAAAAGTGAATTCCCTTCCGAAGGGCGGGGTTAACCGCTACCCAAAAAAATGTGCTGTAGGATTGCAGGAGACAAAATACCTAGGGTAGTGTCAATTGGGCGCGGTTGTCATCAACCCCAAAGAAGCATGATTGAGGCAATGACGGAATTGGCCACGACCATGTCACCACCAGGCAAAAAAGTCGTTCCTGGGGATAGGTGGGGTTATTACATGAGGTTTGTTCCCCCTTTTGCTACGTTAGCGGCACCATTGCAGGGCTCTTGAAGGACGGAAATTGGTGATGGTTCGCCTGGAATGACCAGGCGGAAGAGGCTTTTTCCCGCATTGAAGTTTGGCCTTGTGTGGGTCACCCGTGCTGGTGACGCCTGACTTCAGGAGGGAGTTTGTGGTACAGACTGATGCCTCTGAAGTAGGCCTCGGAGCTGTACTGTCTCAGGAAGTCAACCGGGGAGGAGGCATCCCGTTGTTTTCCTGAGCCGCAAACTCACCCCAGCTGAAACAAGTACAGTATAGTGGAGAGAGAGTGCCTGGCCATCAAATGGGCACTCGAGTCTCCTCCGCTACTATCTGTTAGGGAGGAAGTTCTGCCTGTGACCGACCCACTCCTCTCTCAAAATGGATGAGCCAGGCAAAGAGAGGAATGCTCGGGTCACCAGATGGTTTCTTTTCATTACAGAACTTTAAATTCACAGTCAAGCACAGAGCGGGCCGGTTACAGGGAAACGCGGATGCCCTGTCCCGAGTTTGACAAGTGTTCCACCCCTCAAGGTTGAACAAAGGGGGGGGGTATGTGACACATTGAAAAGGTCTGTTGCTTGAGGGAAGGGTATTTTCCTCCCCAGCATGTGCTGCTGGGCTGATTAAACAGCCAGGTGAAGTCAAGCATGCGGACTGGATTGTAAGTGCCGGTCCAGGCTTTGCTGACACCAAAGCTACTTTAAAAAAGCCAGCCAAACTACAGCAGAGGGAGAAGGCTGGGGCCTGGATGAAGGCTGAAGACCTCTCTGGGAGGACAGGGGGATTTTGTTTCTATATAATGGACTCTTTATGCAGAACCTGCAGCATGGTGTGAATTAGCACCAAGGACTTTCAACTCAGGTGAAGTTGTTTTTTGATGTACTGTTATACCTGCGTGTGTGAATAAAACACTGCAGTTGGATTAAGAACTGTTT
Source organism: Rhinella marina (assembly GCA_900303285.1). NCBI lineage: Eukaryota > Metazoa > Chordata > Amphibia > Anura > Bufonidae > Rhinella > Rhinella marina. Next base: position 2,871 of record ONZH01007368.1, read on the forward strand.
TTGTGCCTCTGTTCTGCATCCGCTTACCCTGCCTACCAGAGCGAATCCCCACAATATGCAGGTAAAATTATTTTCAGACCTATGCAAAAAAAGATGTATGCAGTTTGCGCAAATAAAACTGGAATCTACAGATCAATAGGGTATCTATAGACTGTGAGGTATATTAGCAGGCTGATGAATTTTTTTTCCCAACTCACTGCACCGTGTATAACAGAGCAGTAAAATTCAACGGACAATATAGATAGATATGCAGGTAAAATTATTTTCAAGACCTATCCAAAAAAAATGTACGCAGTTTGCGCAAATAAAACTAGAATCTACAGATCAATACGGTATCTATAGACTGTGAGGTATATAGCAGGCTGATGAAATGTATACCCTAGTCACTGCACAGTCATGCACAGGAATATATCTGTTTATAGATGTATAGTTTGAGCTATGTGGCTGGACAAGGTGTACCAGGTACAGCTCTGCACAGCCTTATATAAATTTAGGTCACATGTCACTGCCAGCCAATCACTGCTGTGGAGGTATAGGGGCTGTTACATCACAGCAGGCGTTCCCACAGGCTTCCCTTTGATGCTGATTGGCTGAAAAAAATGGGCATTTCAAACTTGCAGTGCGAATCACGAATATTGCCGCTTCGATGCGCTCATCACTAGTAATGATTGATGATGAGTTAGTCTAAAACATAAGTTATATTTATGGTAACCGGAATACCCCTTTAAAGGAGCAGGCTGCTGTAAAGGTCTAAGTTAAGGGGATGGGCTTCTGTAGAGGTCCCATTTTAAGAAGATAGAGCACTGTGGAGGGGTCAGTGTTAAGGGGAGGGGGCTATGGAGGTCATTGTTAAGGAGGCCGGGTGCTGTAGAGGTCACTCTCGATATCTTTTAACGACACACACACAAACATTAAATGAAATAGATTAAATATACCCGGGTGAAGCCGGATCCTTCTGCTAGTTATTCACATATTATTCAATGACCATGAGGCCAGGTCTCAGACGTGCATGAGGCATTTATGTCATATCTTATGAAGATGGGAATACCACTTTAGAACCAAAGCCTGCATTTAAACCCAATTTCACAGTTTACCCATAGAACTATTTTAACAAATAAACTAAAAGGGTCACTGTACTTTCAGTAAATTTTTGAATTGTTATAGGAACATTTCAAAAGTTTAGATCGGTGGGGGTCTGAGTGCTGAGACCCCTGCCATCTCTAGAAAGAGAGGAGAGAAGCACTCTGCTCTCTCCCCTTACTATACAAGGGTTAACCTCCTTAGTTCTGTCATCATTAATCAAATGCTACAAGCACTTTATACTTTATCAATCTGAGCTCAATTGCATTAAAATTTCTAGTTCTTTTTTCATTTTCTAGTTTTGTTCTCCACTGCGCATCAAACAGTCCACAGAACTTGTAATGTAATGTATTTATTCTATGATGCATTATAAGTTAAAGGGGTTTTCTGGGATTTTACTACTGATGAACTATCCTCAGGATAGGTCATCAGTATCCGATCGGTGGGGGTCCAACAGGGGTTTGAGAAGGCACTGGCGCTCCCGTGAGCGCTGCGACCTTCTCTTAGCTTTTCCTAGGCCAGTGACGTCACTTTCATCGGTCACATGGCCTAGGAGCAGCTCAGCCCCATTCAAGTGAAAGGTACTGAGCACGATATCAAGCACATCCGCTGTGCAATGTACAGCGCTGTGCTTGGTAAGCAGGCAGAAGGTAGCGGCTCTCACAGGAGCACTGGTACCCTCTCAAACAGCTGAACGGTGGGTGTCCCGGGTGTTGGACCCCCACCGATCAGATACTGATGACCTATCCTCAGTTGTTAAATCCTGGAAAACCCCTTTAACCCTTTCAGTACTGGAGGTTTTTTCGGTTATGCATTTTCATTTTGCGCTCCCTGCCTTCAAACAGCCATAACTGTTTTATTTTTCTTTTCACATAGCTGTATGAGGGCTTTTTTTTTGCGGGACAAGTTGTACTTTCCAACGCCACCATTTAATATTGCATATGGTGTAGTGGGAAGCGGGAAAAAAATTCCAAATCGTGTGAAATTGCAAAAAAAAACGCTATTCCGCTACAGTTCTACGGGTTTCTTATTTACAATGTTCGATGTTCATTAAAACGGACCAGTTACTTTCATTCTGCTGGTCAGTACGAATCCGGTGATACCTAATATGTATAGTTTTTCCTGCGTTTTGATAGTGATAAAATAATTATAAAGTTGGCCTTTTTTTTGTCATATCTTGACCCTTATAACTTTTTGATATTTATGTGTACAGAGCTGTATGGGGGCTCATTTTTTGCGGGACGATCTGAAGTTTTTATTGATACCATTCTGGGATGTGTATGACTTTTTGATCACTTTTTATTTAATTTTTTTTTAGAAAAAAAAGCGACAAAAAACATCGAATCCCCATTTGGATGCTTTTTTCCGCCACACAATTCGCCGTATTGGAATTTTTTTTTTATATTTTAGAAGTACGGGCGTTTTCGGTCACGGAGATACCCATGATGTCTATATTTATTGTTATTTAGCTATTTATTTTTTAATTATACGGAAAGGGGGGTGATTTGAACTTTTATATATTTTTTAACATTTTTTTAAATTTTTTGTGATTATTTTAAAGCTCAAATATGAGCAAATAAATTGTGTTTTTTCTTTTTTCTTTATGAGCAATGAGGGTCTTTTATTTTTGACTTAAAGACCGAATTTGCTCATTTATTATCCTCGCCTGCCATCTAGTGGCCAGAATAAGACTGCACTTTGAAAGCTGTAAACCTCATCAGCGAGGTTTACAGCTTTCAGATCGTGTACAGACACACCGATTGGCCACACGCTTCCGGGTTAAGACGCAACTAGATGCCATGATCACGTGTGATCACAGCATCTAAAGCCCTAGGAAGACGCCGCCGATGGCGGTAAGTAGCCACAAGTCTCAGCTGTTAGAAACAGCAGAGACTTGCCGGCCATGATGCCCGGCGCACGGGCGAGCGTGCGCCATGTGTCCGCATCGCCCGGCGCTGGGAGTCTAAGGGTTAAAAAATGTAAGTAAAATATGTATAGTATTTACAAAGTTGTTTAACATTTTATATAGAATATACTTAAATATAAACTGTAAAATATTGGTCAAAGATAGATATAACCTTTAAGAATACCCAGAAGACTTTAGCTTCATAAAAGTAAATCATTCAACATTACTTTATTTTTCTAATTATGTACAAGTATCATTTACCAAAGGAAAAGAACAAGCAGCCAAGGTGCACAGAACAAAGAACCGGAGGTCATCTGAACATTAAACATAACAGCTGTTCTTAAATGATCAAACATTCCAAAGAAAGGGAATTGTATTTCTTGATATTTCATTATTTTTAAGTTATTTCTTGGTCTCTCTCACAATATAGCCGTCTTACCATATTCCTCATTAATTCTTCCTTTCATATGTCTATCTAAATAGATTGTTACCTTTTGAAACTGAGGGTTTATAAATGTTTAAGACTTTGTAGATGATTGACTGAGAGTTGATGCTAAATGGTATGTTGTACATTAAAGATGCATACTTCTGGTTACTGTTACAGTATGACATATAGTTTCATTTCTTCAAGATTTGACAATTTTGGTCAATCAGATAATGATGTCTGCAAATGATATGGTTTTCGCTAAGGATTTTAGTGTCAGGTACATCCCACCTATTTCAGTAATTTTTAAAATTGCTTCTGCAATGCTATCATTTGTTAAATTGCTTCTGAGCCATTTGAATATAAATGATTCCACATATATCATCAGTAGCAGGCATAATTTACTCAAGAGCTCCATAACCATTGTGCCCTTAAAACTCTTGCCTTTACAGAATGTGGTTTCCTGTGCAAAAGATCCATTTATAAAAAATGGCATTTGAAACATTGAATCATGTGCATTTCACATTGGTGAGAAGAGGAAATGAAAGGATTTTAGCAAAATAAACTAGTGAACTGTTTACCATATATTAAGTCCTGGAAAAAAAAACCTTTAAAAACTTGGTGATTTCAATTCTATTTGATATAGCATAGTTATTTGAGTTTACAAGGGACCTTCTTTTTCCATAACCAGCTCTACTCTTGTCCGTGGGCTGCATTGCAGCTCAGCTCCATAAAGTTTCACTCTCTACTTATGGACAAGGGTTCTACTGGTTCTGGAAAAGGGGATTCCTTTTTTTTCTTCTTTCAAAACAATCCTTTGATTTTACTGATGTTTTCATTTTACAGATGCAGGAATTGTTAATTTAACACCTTACACATTAAAACGTCACTTTTTTAAATTGTCATTTTGTAGCTCGTGCAGCATTTTATTTAACGTGTTAAAGGGGTTTTCTAAGAATTTACTACTGAGACAGTATTGTTGGGGTCTGATACCCAGAACCAGACAATCATCCTTTTAAGAAGGCCCTAGCGCTCACCCTATTGAAGCTGCAATACCAAGCACAGCAGCTATGCTTGGTGAGAGGGCAAAAGGCTGTGGTGCTACTGCAAGCGTTGGGGCCTTCTCAAACAGCTGATCGTCGGGGGCCTCGAGTGTCCCTGGTGTTGGGCCCCCACCAAACAGATACTGAAATAGTAGTAAAGCCTAAAAAAATTCTTTTAACCCCTTAGTGACGAGTGACGTACTATGTATGTCATGATGTGGTGGTAGTTACAGCATCATGACGTACACAGTACGTCATGAGCTCCAAGTGTCACCGCAAGTACACTTGCGGTGACACTTGCTTGTAAACTGGTGTCACGGACAGCAATCACAGTGGTCCCTGCCTTAGAACCCCTGCAATTGGTCAGTCAGATTTGACTGACCAATCGCAGAGTGCAGCAGCCTTGAGGACATCATGGCTGCGCTACTATGTTTTAATTTTACAGGATGGCCAAGCGGACCCTCCGACTCGTCCTCCCACCCACCCACTACAGCCCCTACACAAAACGATCGGAAGAAAAATAAAAAAAGATATGGCGTTCAGAACATGGAGACACAAAAATATATTTTTTCTTAAAAATGCTTTATGTAAAACTGAAACAAACAAAGAAAGTAGACATATTTAATATCATCTCGTCCGTAACAACCTGCTCTATAAAAATACCACATGATCTAACCTGTCAGATGAACATGATAAAAAATGGTGTCTAAAAACCAGTCCAGCAAAATCTACCTTCCAAAAACCATACGGCGCTCCTTTCTTTCTGCGCCCTGCCATGTGCCCATACAGCAGTTTACCACCACATGTGGGTGTTTCTGTAAACCGCAGAATCAGGGTAATAAATATTTGAGTTTTGTTTGGCAGTTAACCTTAGATGTGTTAAAGAAAAAATGGACTAAAATGGAAAATCTGCCAAAAAAGTGAAATTTAGAAATTTCATCTCCATTTTCCTTTAATTCTTGTGAAATACCTAAAGGGTTAACAAAGTTTATAAAATCAGTGTTAAGCAACTTGAGGGGTGTAGTTTCCAAAATGGGATGATTTATGGGGGGTTCTACTATGTAAGCCCCACAAAGTGACTTCAGACCTGAACTGGTCCTTAAAAAGTGGGTTTTGGAAATTTTCTTAAAAATTTTGAGAATTGCCTCTAAAATGCTAAGCATTCTAATGTCCCAAAAAAATAAAATGACATTTACAAAATGATGCAAACATAAAGTAGACATATGGGGAATGTTAAATAATAAATATTTTATGATGTATTACTTTCAATTTTAAAAGCAGAGAAATTGAAATTTTGAAAATTGTGAATCTTTCAAAATTTTTGGTAAAGTTGGGATTTTTTCATAAATAAAGGTGACATATATTGACTCAAATTTATGACAGTCGTGAAGTACAATGTGTCACGAGAAAACAGTCTCAGAGTGGCTTGGATAAGTAAAAGTGTTCCAAAGTTATTACCACATAGAGTGACACTTGTCAGATTTTCAAAAATAAGCCTGGTCACGAAGGTGCAAAATGGCCCGGTCATTAAGGGATTAAGTTAATGTTTTCTGTATCTATAGATCTAGGGACTGCTAATTCGTTATTGACAATTAGCATCTAGTAATTCAGAAAATATTCGCATTGTGAATAAGACATTTTTATTTATTCTATTTTTTTTCTAAAGATTCACTTAGTACAGATGTGTCCACTTTTACCTTTGCTCAAATTTAAATTCCCAGGTGTTATAAAACAAATTCAACATCATATTGTGGTATACTAACAAAACCCTTGACCAGCTGCAATGCACATCACAACCATCCAAACACACAGACAGATATAATATAGACACCCCATGACAGAGTATCATGGAATCATGTATTTTTGAGCAACTGGTCATCTTGAGCTACACATTTTTGGGTACAGTTATTGCGCTAAGAGGAACAATAATTATGACCAAGGTATGCTCTGTAACCTGTCTTTTTTCTTTGACTGAACTTCTGTCTTCATGATGATCTGGGTTAAGAAACACTGAGAAATATGCATATATGAAAGAGAGGGCCTGATCAATTTTTCATGATGGCCAATGGTAGCCAAGCCATCTATTAGGGCACTTTAGAGAAAACAAAATAAGAGTTATAATAGGAATTAATCCCTAACTCCATTTTCCAATTTTATACAAAATAAGAGTAAAAAACATTTAGCATGTGCTACATTGGTCTTGATAGGGGCTGCATTGCTGGAGGAAGCATGTAATTTATAATAAGGTGCGATCCATGGGGTTTTGTTTAATCCAAATGTATTATTTGAGTGCCGAGGATCCTTTTCTTTTTTGTTTGGACTTGGTGAAGGAGCCAATGCAGCTTTCCTTACAAGAGTTATAACAGGCACGCAAAGGAGTTTTTCTCCTAAAGCTTCCATTTATTGTGGAGTACAGTTTCCGTTTGCTTTTCATGCTTCCTCTAGCAGTCTGTGTGCCAGTCTAAAATCTATGGCAGCTCAGAGCTTCTGTAGAGGGCAGTCATTATTTATGCCAGTTTTGAGGATCAAAGGCCCCACCTACACCTGCCCTCTCCTGCAGCCAGTGACTGACTTCTGCACTGGAAATGTTGCTTGTGGCTATGCCACTGCTGAAGCCAGTAATTGATCACATGGTGACATGAGGTGACTGGAACACCTGTAGCTGGATTTGTGGCTCATAGCCCAGTGTTATGCTAACACCTTCTGATGGTTTGTATAGACACTGTTTGCCACCCTAGGCTTTAGATGTGATGTCCAATTTCACTTGCAGTACAGAATGGATCACTATGCACCATTCTTCTAATAAGATGATTTGTCTGTGTGAGGTTTGCTCCTGTGCACCTTTTGCTTACATATCAGTTCATCTTTGTTCTCCCAACCGCCAGGACACACCATTTTAACAGTGCTGACATTTCGGTCTAGGTGCATAGTAATCTGAGTGATAAACCAAGGTTCAAGAATTCTGTCCCTCTCAGTTTGTGACGAGTGACAATAACTGGCAAGTCGACCAACAGGAGGCATCACACAATCATCTCACACTAGAGATGAGCGAGCATACTCGTCCGAGCTTGATACTCGTTCGAGTATTAGGGTACTTGTAAGTGCTCGCTACTCGAATGAGTATCTCGCCATGCTCGAGGAAATAGCATCTCCCGCCTTTTGAATTTTTGGCAGCTATAAACTCAGCCACTCACAAGCCAGGAGACTCTGCCGTACACCCAGCATCACATGGGGCCCTTACATGTCGATAGCAGGGGTTGGCTGGCCTGATCAGGTGAACCTGGAATATACTAGTGACTGCCCACGGTGCTCGGCTCAGTCGCTGCCTGGATGCCGTTAGGGACAGATCTGTAGTGTGATACAGGGAGAGTGTTAGGGTGTTCTACTAGATTTGTGTTAGGCAGGAGTGATTCTAAAAGAACCCAACAGCCCTTGTTAGGGCCACAAGACCCTTTTTTTATCTGCTTGTGGCTGGGCTTGCTGGCACTAGTAGTGCAGCTACTGCCATATTTGCAGCATTTTGCAGGGAGACTGTAAAAAGTTTATTTTTTGGCTCTCAGTGACACATCCATTTCAAACAACTAAGTGGGACAATTTTTTTGTGTTTCATTGAAATAGGCACAGTCTGCAGAAGATTTTTTTCTGTCTAACTGATAGATAGTGGAAGTAACAGTACAAAATCCTTTTGTTTCCTCTCAGTGATACAAATCCATTTCATACAGCTGTGTGGAACCATTCTGTGTGTCACAGTTCAGCTGTCCAGTCACCACAAACCACAATCCGTATTTTCTGTCCAGGCGACCCATACTGTGCGTCACGTAATAAAATACGGTCTTTTGCTCTCACTGATACAGCTACATTAGAAAAATCTCTGTGCGACATTTGTCTGGGTTGCACTTAACAGACCAAGTCTGCCTAATCTAATAGTTTCAGTGTAATTGCTTCATACTGCATGGTACGTAATAAAATACGTAATTTTGCTCTAACTTATCCACCTACATATTAACTTGTTCAGATTAAACAAGTTTGTGGGTTTCAGTACAGCAGGCCCATTTTTTCTTTTTTTGGTATATATAATACACTTATATACAGAAAATGTTGAACCCCTGATGAGGGAGCAGGGGAACGCCACAGAGCTACACTCCCTAGCTTCATGTCTGAACTTACAGGGACACGTGGTAGAGCACTGTTGAAACCTCAACAGTGTAAACAGGTGATGTCGTGGATTGCGGACAATGCTTCAAGTAATTTGTCCACCAGTCAGTCTTCCACGCAGTCCACCCACGTTACCCAAGGGAGCACTCATCTGGCTCCTCCACCTCAACTTCCTTCCCCCCAGTCTGCCCCCTCCCAGGAAAATTTGGATGCGATCCGGCATACTCTAAGGAACTGTTTTCTGGACCCTTCCCAGAGTCACAAACCACTTCTCAGGTTGCTGCTGACCTCTTTCCCGATGCCCAAGTTTTTCAACTGTCGCAGTCTGTGGATGATGACATTGTTGATTTAGTGGAAGAAGTGTGTAAAGAGGTGTCGGACGATGAGGAGACACGGTTGTCAGACAGTGGTGAAGTTGTTGTCAGGGCAGGAAGTCCGAGGGGGGAGCAGACTGAGGAATCGGAGGATGACGAGGTGACTGACCCAAGCTGGGTTGATAAGCCGAGTGAAGACACTGCTTCTGAGGTGGAGGCGAGTGCTGCACCAGAACAGGTTGGAAGAGGCAGTGGTGTGGCCAGAGCTGGTGCATCAGCAGCAACTGTTTCACGTAGTGAAGCTCCCGTGGCGAGGCCTAGATGTTCGCAAGTCTGGAGGTTCTTTAAAGAAATTGAGGATGACCGACGGACTGTGGTGTGCAACCTGTGCCACACCAGGATCAGCAGGGGTGCCACCACTACTAGCCTAACCACCACCAGCATGCGCAGGCATATGAGTGCTAAACACCCCACTCAATGGAACCAAGGCCATTCACCTCCTGAGGGTCCCACCACTGCTCCTTCCCCTGTGTCACTCGCTGACTCTGCTAGTCAAGCCCCTTCCCAGGACCCCGGCACGAGCGCCTCCCGCCGGAAAACCACACCTTCGCCTCCATGATCCTCCACATCGTCCACCAATGTGTCCCTGCACAGCGTTCAGGTGTCTTTACAGCAGACGCTGGAGCACAAGAGGAAATACAGTCGACCACAGATGCTGCCACTCTCTGGGCAGCGCAGCGCCGCCTACAACTGCCCACTCACCGACTGTTGTGCGACGTGCCCACAAGATGGAATTCGACATTAAACATGTCGCTTTCCGGGGGAAAGCAGCTAAAGATTAACATTACTTATGTATCAGATTCCTCTTCTCTACTTCTCCTACTCCTCCTCCTCCTTGTCTTCTTTGCCTAACGCTGACCCAAAACGCAATTTTTTAGACGGCCAACTGGCACTCTTTTACGACAATTTTTCCGGAAGGCCCCCACAGGCCCTCTCTCCAAACAATTTTTCTGCAGTGTCAACTACAGACACTGTAAAACAATGTTTCAGGAGCGTCAAACAGACAGTCCAAAACAATTTTTCAGGAGACGCAAGTACCGACATTTAAAAAAATTTTTTTTTGTTTTTTTTTGCTGAGGGTCGACTTTATGTACTCCGAAAAGAAAAAAAATTTTGGAGGCTGAACAAAAGCCATTTCACTGCATTCTCAGTCGGACAAAGTCATCGGTGGTGTAACCGCCATGCTGTGTCAGGCAAAATTTTTGGGTGGCTCACCTGCTACCTCATCTAACTTGGTCACTTGTTGGTGTCACCGCCATGCTGTGTCAGGCTTATGCCTGCATCGTGTGGCTGGGGATAGGAGAGCAGTGCCAGCATGGGCATGGGTGATGGACCTTTGTTGCACCTAGTCGGGTGCTTCCCTAACATGTGATGGGCATGTGCCTCGCCTTTCTTGGTCTGGGTGAGCACAATTGCCATGAGGGTAACCACCAGGCTGTTGCAGGAGAATTTGGGGTAATGGTGGGATTAGGCAGCCTCAGAGGCATCCATGCATGCTGCCCCTGCTGTTTCCTGTCCATTTCCGAGGTGTTTCCATCATTTTCTGATGTTTCCAGGTTTTCATCCAGCCTTCCCTAGGCAGAGCCTTGGTCCCCTGCAAAAAATGCTCGAGTCTCCCATTGACTTCAATGGGGTTCATTACTCGAAACGAGCACCCGGAAAAGTTTGTCTCGAATAACGAGCACCCGAGCATTTTAGTGCTCGCTCATCTCTATCTCACACCACTTCAACTTTTTAAAGTTTTACAGTATGTGGCAAAAAATGTTTCAAGCTGGCTTTTATGCTCCTCCCACATGCCACAGATTGGAGCTAGGTGCTTGAAAATTTGATCATTTGCAGATCTTATCAACACCTGCTACGTCCTTGATTTACATAACCTTATGTTTTGTCCTTCCTGGTGTTGCAATTGTAGTGTTGAGAAGTGTAAAATGAAAGGCTGTTTAGTGAAGGACAACAACAGAGATCCAAAGTGCAAATTTTTTTTGTACCTTGAAAAATTTGTAAGGGTGTAAATATTGTGTTCATAACCTATACCTTTATTTTATTAGTTTTACCACTTGTTAGGAATACTATATTGAAAATTAAGCCTTGTTTATTTGAGTGTGTACTCTGGCTCCTAGGAGAGAATATAAATTGAACAGTTGGCCTCTTGACCTGTTTTCATATTTGAAACTGAGCAAGATCCTTGCTGCAAGGAATGCAACTGAGCTCGCTTGTTATGAAAAAGAAAATGTTGAAACATAGTCATTGTATTACTTTCATTTTTTTTTTTAGATTTTGTCTTCACGGTTAAACTGTCTTACAGTTATTTTATTACAATTTTGCAAACTGATATATAGGAGTAGAAAAAAGAAGCCATTGCTATTATGCTGCACAGTATGCTAAAGCCCACCCAGGTGTATATGTTATGTTTGAAACTACATATGATGTTCCTTTAATTTGCTATGTGAATAACTGTTTATTATGTACTTTTTTGCAATAGGTAAGTGGAGGTTACTAAGGCAGACAGCTGGTGTTGGCCTACATGGGGCGCAGAGAGGTTACCCTGAACGATATATTGCCAGAGGCAGTCATGCATGTTTTTTTTTTTTTTTTTTTAACTGGGGATCCCAGTAATGACACAGCTCTTTCTGCTCCATTCTCCTTGTAGGTAGCGATATGCCCCCACAGTATGTGATGGGAATACCTCTTTAAGTTGTAACTAAGGGGTTTATCTGAAACAAACAAACATATTGAGCCTCTACTATGAGAAAAGTTAAAGTTCAGTTGCAAACCTGTACCTCTTGCATTCTGAATTCTGTTTCACCCTTTCTCTGCAGGTTAATGAGCACTAGACACCTCACCTTCTGCCTAGTTAACCTAGTCTCGACCTTCTTATAATGTCACTACCATCACATTACATTCAAAGTAGATAATATATGCATCAAAATTTGGATAAATCACAGGTTTATAAAGCAGAGTTGTGGGGAAAAGATTAGAGCTCTGCTAAACTTTAAGAGCCTTTCACGCAGGCTGACAATCTGGAACAAACATGGGAGCGTTCATTCAGCCAATCATTGGTTGTCAAAATACCCCACCATTCATCCGAAAAATGTGCAGTCATAAAAATGCTCAATGATCTGTAGCACATCTTCCCATGTACACAGCTAAACATATGCAATCATTTTGGAAATCAAGCAATGACACGGGAGAGCTTATGTTCTCCACAGTTTGACACCTCCAAGTATCAGTTAGCAGGCGCACTCTGTACTTATGGAATCAGCACTGCTATTAGAAAGAACATTAAAATCATGGTCTACACTACTAAACTCTATGTAGAAAGGAACATTAGACACCAATAATATATTGTGCCATTGAAGACCTGTGTTCCCTTCTTTTATATTATAAATTACATTTAATCTGTAGTTTCATGCATGATTCTAATATTTATTTTTGCTAATTCTTATATAACACAGTAGCAATGGCATACAGAAAAGAGAGGGGCACGTTAGAAAATATCAGAACAGCTCCTAGCATGATGTTACATTTTTCAAAAACAACCAAGAACCACAGAGTTTGGTGTTTGTTTCCCTATTCAAGTTTTTTCTCTGATCCTTAGGACCATTTCCCACCCCCTTTGATAACAATTCAGTTCCTATGGAGAGCATCCTACAGAGGTTCTGGACACCTAATAGTAAAGGAGAAGTCTGGTACTCAAGAAAGCCACTAGTTCTTACCTTGATTTACATTTAAGGGGTTGTCAAACAAAAATATTCTATGCTTTTCAAACCAGCACCTGGATGTGAACACTTTTGTAATAAACAGAGTAATTCACTAAAATCTATTTGTATAGCATCACCTGTCCAGCTCACTGAGGTTGACATACTGTACATCCTCAGTTCCATTCTTCAACTACCGCTAGCTGTACCAGACAGTACACACCTCATAAGAAAGTGCATATTCCCTGAGCTGCCAGCAGGGGCGGATTGGCCCTGGACCCTACAGGGAAGTTTCCTGGTGGGCCGATGCCCCAGGGTGCCTAATGAGTTCTGAGCAGTAATTAATGCTGTGAGAATCAGGTACTCATGTACCCGGTCAGCAACCACACATGTCCTCCTGAATTCAACTGCTATGGATTGAATCTCACCTTCTAAGCCTCCTGCTCCATAGACAACTGGAAAAGGAGGAAAGAAGATGGCATCTATTGATGGCCACCACAGAGGGACAACATGTCACGCCCTGTTGTGGAGGGAATAGCCACACCAAGCGTATGAGGGAAGGGAGAAGACCAAAACCAGGGAAACGGTCACCTCCTGCAGGGAATCCTTAAACTAGGCCCTGACTGACTACCAGTATCAACAAGCCTTAGTGGTAGGAGAGTTCATACACAGGAACCTAAATTCACCCTAAAAAAAACCCTGCAGCTAGTAACGTAGGAAGGAGTCAACCCGTTCCTCCAAGAGTAAGGATGAACAGGAGACTCCAGAAGGAAAACCACAAAAGGGAAAATGTCACTTATCTTAAAGCAGATATCGCAGCAACTGGATCTCAGCCGAGATCCACACTACAAACTAGGCAGAAAGTATAAACCGCAGTGAATACTGGAAAATGAAGGAATAAATAGAGGAGAGAAAATTACCACACCTACAACAGCTGAGGGGAAGGGGTGTGGTAACCAGAAACCAAACCAAGGGGAAAACATGTCAAATTATGTCACTTTTGAAAGCCGCGCAGAACGTCTGATACCAGACGCAAGCCCACTCGTGACATTACCCCCCCTTTTACGGGTGACCTCCGGGCACCCAGGACCAACTTTATCAGGATAACGGTCACCTCCTGCAGGGAATGCTGAAACTAGGCCCTGACTGACTACAAGTATGAACAAGCCTTAGTGGTAGGAGAGTTCATACACAGGAACCTAATAATAAATTCACCCTAAAGAACCCTGCAGCTAGTGACACAGGAAAGAGTCAACCCATTCCTCCAAGAGTAAGGACGAACAGGAGACTCCAGAAGGAAAACCACAAAAGGGAAAATGTCACTTATCTTAAAGCAGATATCGCAGCAACCGGATCTCAGCCGAGATCCACACTACAAAGTAGGCAGAAAGTATAAACCGCAGTGAATACTGGGAAATGAAGGAATAAATAGAGGAGAGAAAAGGGAAGGGGTGTGGTAACCAGAAACCAAACCAAGGGGAAAACATTGTCATTTTTGAAAGCCGCGCAGAACGTCTGATACCAGACACAAGCCCACTCGTGACACAACATTTAAGGCAGTATATTGTGCTGCACTTTGGTATTTGGCTCTTCTGGGATGGTATTTTACACTCAGGTATTCTTGGCCCTGCCTACTTATGTTGCCTCACCTTCTGTTTAGTTGGACCCACCTAAAACATGTGGCCACTGCCTACAACATGTGGCCACTAATTTTTTTCCAGGGCCACTTTAAGTTCCCAGGCCTCCCCTGGCTGCCAGCTTGAAATAAATCTAGCAGATTGCAGCAATTAACGGTCCTATCTCTGGATCCATGTGAGGTACATGGCTGGTTCTAAGTTTGTGAAAAAGAGACTGTCTTGTACTATATGATTCTGATTTTCATTTTTTATATTACTCATGGGATAACCCCTTTACTGACTCCTTTTCTGCAATAGCATACTAGTAATAAATAAAAAATGTAGAAAGGAAATCCCTTATTGTATTATTTTAAAGTGGTCTAAGTGTTTATTTTTCAACTATTCTTGATATGTTTTCCCCAATAGCAAAATTCTCAACCCATATTGAAGACCATACATTGAACATAACATTTATTTTAAGAGCTTTTTGATTGCTCAAGTTATAGTAAACTGACTGCCAATTCATGGTCATCTTAATTTGATTGTGGTGTCACAAATATCTGTGTAATGGTTGTATGCCTTACTGCACAACCTGTCATTATATTAAGAATACTTCAGAAAGTATTGACGTGACTATCCATTCCCTTGACTAGGCAGTGATCGAGGTCATTAAAGAGGACCTGCCACCACTCCTGACATGTCATTTTTACGAAATAATTTGAGAGCCAAAGGAATAAAGATTCTAGTGCATCTTTTCATTCACGATTGAAACCATACAATTATATACACCTTAGATACAGTTATTTAAACAAATTTATTCACAGTTCCTGATGTTTAATTCTAGTAAATATTACCTCATAGGTCAGTTGGGATCATTACTATATTTCAATAATGTGAAATGTCAAAATAATACTAGAGACAAGATCTATTTCAGCCTACTTTATTTCATTCCTTCCCCAGGGGCTCAGAAGTTTACATATAGAAAGTTGACTTTGCTTTTAGTTAGCCTGGAAAATTTTAGAAAATGATGGCATGGTTTTCCAAGCTTCTCTTAGGCAAATAGACATCATTTGAGTTAATTTGAGATTTACCTGTGGCATTTATGTATTTTATGGCCTACCTTGAATCAGGCAACGTAATCTACTGTAACTTTATTTCATTCTTCAGTTATTGGTACTAGAAGTATATGAATGAATTGAGTGTTACCAGTTAGGGGTATGTGTCTACAAGTCTGATACTGTCCAATCAGTACTGGCAATGTGAAACTGCCGAGAGACCCCACCCCCACTGGAAACACTGAATTAGTAATGGATTCATAAACTTCTTAGCAGGAATATTAGAACAGAACATTATGGAGTTACAGATGTAGCCAAGCTCATGTATAGATGACAGTAAGAAGTGACGATGACACCTTAAATGGGAAGGAAAATATGACTTTTCATTATTTTTTTCTGTTATATTTTTTCTTTATAACATCATTAAAATGAATATCCATTATATTTCTCTCAATGTACCTTTTTAATCGAATCTACTTTGTTTCAAGATATCCCAATCATATCACTAAATTAGATTTCACATCAAGTCTTGCTGTTTACTCTAAAAAAGGAGAAATGAATATAAGCTGTATAATTTCAAAGAGTTATTTTATTTTTCAAAGAAAAATACATTTCTCGGGAACAAGACATAGATAAACTTCAAAAGCTATGCAATTTGTCTGTGAAAATCTATTATACATGTCCATTAAATGGTCCCACCAACAGGACCAATGTACCAGTCATTATTTCTGCACTACAGCCAAATGAAAAAGAATAATCAGCCTGTGAAAAGTAAATGTATAGAGAAATATATGACGCAAAGCGCAGTGTTGGATAAAGAATGTAGATCGAAATTCAATATTTCTCATAAATAAAAGTGAAATAATGTAGTTATATAGCTTTGCAGAGTGCAGTTAAGTTCCTTGTATTATTGATTTACTGTCCCAGATTCCAGTCTATTGTGTCTCATTTTCATATTGGTATATCACTGTCTGATGGTCCTATCTGTAATAGGAATTATGTAGATTAATTCAGCATTGACCTCTAGCTATGCCTGTATTGAAATGTGTTATCCGTCCTTGGAAATCACTTATAATACCTTAGGCTAAGTACCGTGGGCTATACTAATAATTAAATGACATACATTCTTTAATGTTTCTTCTGAATATCAGAAAAGGCTGTACTCATGACAATGACAATGCTCAAAATATTACACAGAGTGACTAATACCCTGCTAACCAAGGGACATATAAGAGACTCATGGTTGCTCTGACTTTATATGCATTCTGTTTACTAGTGTGTTACTGCATACACAATTTGTAATTTTAGCCAGGTGCCAACATGTACCTGGAGCTGGCTCTGAATCTTCATGGAATGTCTCTCTATTACACTTCTCAGAATGGGATGTCCAAGTCAGTTCTCCTTCTGAAAGGACAAGAAAAGTGATTGCCCCAGTTAGCTAACTGACCTTTGTTGTGATCTTGGGGGTGCACTTTCTCATTAAGGAGACCACCTATTGTTAATGAGGAGTATTGTAGTCCAGCTAACGCTACTCTGCATTACTGGGGAAAAAATATATGTGTCAGCCTCACAGCCAATCTGGAAGAATGATATAGATATTTGTTATATACACTGTGCAAGGTTCCAATAGCGATGCCATATGCATTCTCAGCTACCCACTGATATATCATTGCGTCTTTGTCACAGTCACAGCATTTTGGACACTCAATACAGAAAGTTTAAGGTCTCACAGGGACAGTATTAGGGATTAAGAAGATATATTTAGTTAGGTACATTTAATTGATAGAAAGTCAGGTATTAGTGCAAAAGACAGGACAGGGTCAGTTGGTGTACTATGTGTGCTACAGTGCTTCCGCTGTTCATATGCATACAGAATCTGTTTTGCACATCTATTTTTAAAGCTATAGTAGAACTCATTTTTTTATATGCAGGATCCAGCTAGAAGCCCATTTAACCCCTTCAACCCGGACCTGTTTTCACCTTCCTGCCCAGGCCATTTTTTGCAAATCATGCGTCACTTTATGTGGTAATAACTTTGGAACGTTTTTACTTATCCAGGCCATTCTGAGATTGTTTTCTCGTCACATATTGTGCTTCACGACAGTAGTAAATTTGTGGCAAAATATTTCATTTTTATTTATAAAAAAATACCAAATTTACCAAACATTTCAAAAAATTAGCAAATTTCCAAATTTCAATTTCTCTACTTTCAAAATACATAATAATATCTCCAAAAATAGTTATTATTTTAATTCCCCATATGTCTACTTTATGTTGGCATCATTTTATAAATGTCATTTTACTTTTTTAGGACATTAGAAGGCTTAGAAGTTTAGAAGCCATTTTTCAATTTTTCAACAAAATTTCCAAAACCATTTTTTTCAGCACCAATTCAGATATAAAGTGATTTTGAGGGTCTTACGTAATGCAAACCACCCATAAATGACCCCATTTTAGAAACTACACCCCACAAATTATAAAAAAAACTGATGTTACAAACGTTGTTAACCTTTGAGGTGTTCCACAAGAATTAAAGGAAAAAGGTGAAATTTCAAAATTTCACTTTTTTGGTAGATTATTCATGTTTATAATTTTTTTCTTGCAACACAGCAAGGGTTAACAGCAAACTAAATCTCAATATACATTGCTCTGATTCTGCAGTTTACAGAAATACCCCATATGTGGTGGTAAACGTCTCTATGGGTTTGTGGCAGTGGTAAGAAGGAAAGGAGCGCCATACGGATTTTGGAGGCAGATTTTGCTAGAATAGTTTTTAGGCACCATTTTGTAATTTAGAGACCCTGACGTATCTCTACAGTGGAAACCCTCAAAAAGTGACCCCATTTTGGAAACTACACCCTTCAAAGAATATATTAAGGGGGTACTGACCACTTTGACCCCCTAAGTGTTATGGAATTTGGAATCACTTGGCTGTGAAAATGAAAAGTTTCATTTCTTCCAATAAAATGTTGCTTTAGCCCCAAATTTTTGATTTTCACAAGGGGTAACAGGAGAAAAGCACCCCATAATTTGTTCCCCATTTTCTTCTGAATAAGGCAACACCCCATATGTGGTGGTAAACTGCTGTGGGGGCACATGGCAGGATTCAGAACAGAAGGAGCGCCATATGGATTTTGTAGCACAGATTTTGATAGATTGGTTTGCGGGAGCCATTGATTTTTATTTTTTTTATTCATGTGGGGGCTCATTTTTTGTGGGATGAGGTGATGTTTTCATTGGTACCATTTTGGGGTACATAAGACTTTTTGATCGCTTGGTATTACACTTTTTGTGAGTCCAGGGGAAAAAAAAAGATGTTTTGGTATAGTTTTTTTTAAAAATTTTTTTTTACAGCGTTCACCTGAGGGGGCAAATCATGTGATATTTTTATAGAGCCGGTTGTTATGGACGCAGCGATACCAAATATGTCTACCATTTTTATTTTTGTTAATTTTACACATTAGCTACATTTTTGAACAGAATTAAATCTTGTTTTTGTGCTGCAATTTTCAGAAAGCCATATTTTTTTATTTTTTGGGCAATTGTCTTAGGTAGGGTATCAATTTCTGCGGGATGAGATGAAGTTTTGATTGGTACCATTTTGGGGTACATATGCTTTTTTGATCGCGTGGTATTACACTTTTTGTAAGGCAAGAGGAATAAAATGTCTGTTTTGGCCTAGTTTTTTTTTTTAATTTTTTTACAGCATTCACCTGGGGGGGCCATCTCATGTAATATTTTTATAGAGCTATTTGTTACGGACGCGTCAATACCCAATGTGTCTACCAGTTTTAGTTTTGTTAAATTTTAAACATTAGATTTATTTTTGAACAGAATAACATTTTTTTTTGTGTTGCCATTTTCTGAGCGCCATTTTCTTTATAATTTTTGGGCGATTGTCTTAGGTAGGGTCTCATTGTTTGCAGGACAAGATGATGTTTTTTACTATTTTGGGTTAAATACTCCTTTTTGATTGCCTGCTATTACACTTTTTGTGAGTTTTGGCATAGTTTTTTTTTTAAATTTTTTTTTACAGCACTCACCATTCGCCTGGGGGGCCATCTCATGTAATATTTTTATAGAGCAGGTTGTTATGACGCGGCGATACCCAATATGTCTAACATTTTTAATTTTGGAAAGTTTTACACATTAGATGCATTTTTGAACAAAATAAATTTTTTTTTTGGGTTGCCATTTTTTGAGAGCCATATTTTTTTTATTTTTCAGGCGATTGTCTTAGGTAGGGTCTCATTTTTTTGCGGGACAAGATGACGGTTTGATTGGTACCTTTTTGGGGTACATACGCTTTTTTGATCGCCTGCTATTACACTTTTTGTAAGGGAAGGTGATAAAAAAAATTGCTGTTTTTGCACTGTTTTTTTTTTTAATTATTATTACTGCTCTCACCTGGCGAGGTGGATCATGTGATATTTTTATAGAGCCGGTCGATACAGACGCGGCGATACCTAATATGTCTATTTCCCCCCCCCCTATTTTTAACATTTTACTTTATTTTGTGAAAAGGACGCTTTTTTGTAAAAATTTATTTTTTTCACTTTCTTTTTTTACACGTTTTTAACTTTTGGGGGTCTGATCCCCTTTACAATGCATTACAATACTTCTGTATTGTAATGCATTGGCTGTAAGTGAATTACTCAATGTAATACACTTACAGCATTCTGCCTGTGAGATCCAGGGGGCTGGATCTCACAGGCTTCTGGAGCCACCGGGTCCCCGAGCTGCTGTGATGGGGACCCGGTGGCTCCAGAAGCCTGTGAGATGGACACCCCTTCCCTCCGCTCGCATCGCATGTGCCGCAGTCAGCGCTGCCCGCGGCACATGAAGGGTTAATGCACTGACATCGGTGTTATCACCGATGCCGGTGCATACAGCAGGGGTCCGGCTACTGGGCACAGCCGGAACCTTGCCGCTGATTGGACGGGCGCAGCTTCTACACCCACCCGATGGTCGGGAAGTCACTTCCCGCAGCGCCGTACATGTACGGCGCTCGTTGGGAAGGGGTTAAATAAATAAATAAATAAATAAAAACATCCATCTACTGGCTGATGATGCATCATAGTTGTACTAAAACACTGTACAATTGCAAAGCTAAAAGTCCTGCATGTAAACTTTTAGCTTAGCGAAGCAGGCATAGGCAGGAGGCCATTCCGCTCAGCTAATCCTGGCATAGCAAATTTTTACAGGGTACCCATGTGCTATTCCAGCATTTAGAAAACCTCGGAGGGCACAAACAGGAGCAGCAATGTGTGTTCCTTCTCGTACTCTGTTGATAGAGTGCACAGTCTGTATTTCATACGCCGTTCACAAGTCAGCAATGTGGAGAATAGCTAATTTAAAGTGAGTAGGAAATCAGGGCTTTAAGGGGGAATATTGTAAGTAAAAATTCAAAATCAATAACTTATATTAGGAAAATTAGTTTTAGGGTATTTGGGACATTAAAACACTTTATTTAAAGTTTAGTTACTCTTTAATTAACCCCTTGGCGACATTGGACGTACCAGTACGTCATGGGCGCGAGGTACTTAGCGCAACAGGGCGTACCGGTACGTCATGCATGTTAACCCCCGCTGCTCAGTGCAGCGGGGTTAACATGCTTTGATGGCGGCTGTTAGACACAGTCAGCCGTCCATAGTGAAGGCCTCGGGGGGTGCCGTGCACCCCCCATAATGGCGATCGCTGTGAATGGCTGGTCTATTCAGACCAGCCATTCACAGCAGGCTCCGTGTACTCGGCGGGGATAGCGCTATTCTAGCGAATCCCCGCCGAGTGTCAGTATTTAGGGGGAGGTCAGGGTGTCCCCCCCGCCCCCTTGATTGGCGGTGG
Source organism: Rhinella marina (assembly GCA_900303285.1). Classification (NCBI taxonomy): domain Eukaryota; kingdom Metazoa; phylum Chordata; class Amphibia; order Anura; family Bufonidae; genus Rhinella; species Rhinella marina. Next base: position 24,066 of record ONZH01007368.1, read on the forward strand.
GCAGATGGGTGGGCAGATGGGCGGCGGGGGGAGACTCGCAATGTGCGGGCGGCTGCCGCGAGTGCCGCCCGCAATAATCTTTTAGGATGGCCGAGCGGTATTCAAGCAGAGTATCAGCATACAGCTGATACTCTGCTTGAAACTGCTGACATCGGTGCTGGCACCGATGTCAGCAGTTTAACCCCTTCCATGACGCGGTCCGTAGGGACCGCTGTATGGAAGGGGTTAACAGGGAGGGAGCGCTCCCTCCCTCTCCCATCGGCGCTGCGGTGCGCTGGCAGCGCCGATGGTGTGGGCAGATGAGAGGGAGGAAGCTCCCTCTCCCTTCCATCGGGACGCTGCTCTGCTGTGGCAGCGTCCCGATGGTTACCATGGCAACCAGACGCTTTCGTCTGGCTTGCCATGGAAGCCTGTTCAAGCTCCTGCTAAAGGCAGGAGCTTGAACAGGCTATAAGAAAATACACTGCAGTACACTATACAGTGTACTGCAGTGTATTGTAAAATACCAGACCCACTGGTTCTTGAAGAACCAAGTGGATCTGAGTCAAGAAAGTGGAAAAAAAAAGTTAAAAAAAAAAGTTAAAAAATTGATTAAAAATAAAAAACCACACAATACATAAACATGTTAGGTATCGCCACATCCGTAACAACCCGCTCTATAAAAATATTACATGAGATAGCCCCCCAGGCGAATGCTGTAAAAAAAAAAAAAAAAAAAAAATATGCCAAAATAGCCATTTTTTCCCTCTTCCCTCACAAAAAGTGTAATAGCAGGCGATCAAAAAGGCATATTTACCCCAAAATGGTATCAATTCAACCGTCATCTTGTCCCGCAAAAACTGTACCCTACCTGAAACAATCGCCTGAAAACTGAAAAAAATATGGCTCTCTGAAAATGGCAACACAAAAAAAATATTTTATTCTGTTCAAAAATGCATCTAATGTGTAAAACTTTCCAACAATAAAAAAGTTGGACATATTGGGTATCGCTGCGTCCGTAACAACCTGCTCTATAAAAATATTACATGAGATGGCCCCCCAGGCGAATGCTGTAAAACATTTTTTAAAAAAACTATGCCAAAATAGCCATTTTTTTCCCTCTTCCCTCACAAAAAGTGTAATAGCAGGCGATCAAAAAGGCGTAATTACCCCAAAATGGTATCAATTCAACCGTCATCTTGTCCCGCAAAAACTGTACCCTACCTGAGACAATCGCCCGAAAACTGAAAAAAATATGGCTCTCTGAAAATGGCAACACAAAAAAAATATTTTATTCTGTTCAAAATGCATCTAATGTGTAAAACTTTCCAACAATAAAAAAGTTGGACATATTGGGTATCGCTGCGTCTGTAACAACCTGCTCTATAAAAATATTACATGAGATGGCCCCCCAGGCGAATGCTGTAAAAAATTTTTTTTAAAAAACTATGCCAAAATAGCCATTTTTTTCCCTCTTCCCTCACAAAAAGTGTAATAGCAGGCGATCAAAAAGGCGTATTTACCCCAAAATGGTACCAATGAAAACCTCACCTCATCCTGCAAAAAATAAGCCCCCACATAAGACAATAGCTCAAAAAAATAAAAATCAATGGCTCCCGCAAACCACTCCATCAAAATCTGTGTTGTAAAATCCATATGGCACTCCTTCTGTTCTGAGTCCTGCCATGTACCCCCACAGCAGTTTACCACAACATATGGGGGGTTGCCGTATTCAGGAGAAAATGGGTAACAAATTTTGGGGGGGCTTTTCTCCTGTTACCCCTTATGCAAATAAAAAAAATTGGGGCTAAAGCAACATTTTATTGGAAGAAAAAAAATTTTCATTTTCACAGCCAAGTGTTTCCAAATTCCGTAAAATGCTTAGGGGGTCAAAGTGGTCAGTACCCCCCTTAATATATTCTTTGAAGGGTGTAGTTTCAAAAATGGGGTCACTTTATGAGGGTTTCCACTGTAGGGGTACGTCAGGGTCTCTCAATTACAAAATGGTGCCTAAAAACTATTCTAGCAAATTTTGCCTCCAAAATCCGTATGGCGCTCCTTTCCTTCTGACCACTGCCACAAACCCATAGAGACGTTTACCACCACATATGGGGTATTTCTGTAAACTGCAGAATCAGAGCAATGTAAATTGAGGTTTAGTTTGCTGTTAACCCTTGCTATGTTGCAAGAAAAAAAATATTAACATGAATAATCTACGAAAAAAAGTGAAATTTTGAAATTTCACCTCCATTTTCCATTAATTCTTGTGGAACACCTCAAGGGTTAACAAAGTTTGTAACAGCAGTTTTTTATAATTTGAGGGGTGTAGTTTCTAAAATGGGGTCTTTTATGGTGGGTTTCATTATGTAAGCCCCTCAAAATCACTTTATATCTGCATTGGTGCTAAAAAAAATGGTTTTGGAAAATTTGGTGAAAATTTGAAAAATGGCTTTTAAACTTCTAAGCCTCCTAACGTCCTAAAAAAGTAAAATGACGTTTACAAAATGATGCCAACATAAAGTAGACATATGGGGAATGTAAAATAATAACTATTTTTGGAGGTATTACGGTGTATTTTGAAAGTAGAGAAATTGAAATTTGGAAATTTGCAAATTTTTCAGAATTTTTGGTAAATTTGGGATTTTTTCATAAATAAGGGTGAAATATATTGACTCAAATTTATGACTGTCATGAAGCACAATGTGTCACGAGAAAACAATCTCAGAATGGCCTGGATAAGTAAAAGCGTTCCAAAGTTATTACCACATAAAGTGACACATGTCAGAATTCAAAAATTTGGCCCAGACATTAAGGCCAAAATGGGCTCTGTCCTCAAGGGGTTAATATTATTTACAGTAAGCTTATTTTCTGTATACTGTATCCAATTGCGCAACAATCAGTTGAAAATGTTATTACAAGAATTTTATTTAGCACAGACTTTTTCCAATGCTACCAAGTGAATATCAACATGTGCAGCCACTTAGCCCCGTTAAGGCATAATTGTCTTACTTCAGCATGTAAACACAAAAATATGCAGTCCATGTGACTCACAGTTCTCTGTAGCTCCTGGTTTCCACCACCAGCATGAGGGGGAAGAAAGACCTGTCAATAGCAGGCTCTCTGCTGAAGCAACTCCACACAGCTGCACTCCCAGTCTATCACACTTTCAGACTAGGAACCACACCCCCAGCTCTCCCGGGTTTCCTGGCTTATGTAGACCATCCAAAACCTGGCCTTCATACATGGGAGTAGTTATCCCACACTGCTCTTTGACTACTCCAATGAAACCTGGCCTGGATCAGCTGCAGACAGCAGCTAAACTACAAATAATAAGCATCAGTAACTTAGGGCTACTGACAAAACACTATGGGTTCATTTCACCGAGGCCAGACACCTCGGTGACACGTATCTATATGCCACTATGTGCCTTCTCACTGTGCGTATATACATGGGCAGGCATCTGCCCCTAAAAGGGCTATTTTTTGGACCACTTGTTCAGAACAACCATTGCTTCTCCCAATACTACAGTGTATGCATAAACACCAGTAGACATCTTCCCCAAAAAGGATAGTTTTTGGACTTTTTTTTACATTTTTTAAAACACATAATAAACAGACAGTGCAGTGTGTTATTAAACAAGCTTTTTGATACCATCGGAAACCATATATTTATCCATTGTCATAGATGTTGCTGTCACTTTAAGATTGCCGACAGCATGTCTTGCATTAAAGAGCTTGAAAGTAGTTGCATACTGCCCTAAGAGACCCCAGAACATAATATACAACTTTTCAATGCAATCTGAACACTTTCGATTGTGTCATTAATTCATCAAATCATTTGACTCATTTGTTAAACTTAGACCTGAAACAAATTTAAAAAAAACAAAAACGTATCATCGCTATTACTGATTTTGGCAGACCCTATTCACAGTTTTGGGATTTTGTCTGATGCTTTTTTCTCAGATAAGCCATGGATGTGTGTGGCATCTTATCAATCTGAACATGTATGTTTATTGGAGAGTTGGAACTGATAGCTTTAAGTTATATAATCATTCTACTGATAGTTGTAATGTACTTATGGCCAGCTCATTGGAGTATTCTACCAAGATGGAATATGATATAAATGTCATATCTCTGTAAGTGCATTTAAGTTTAGAAGATGGGTGACAACAGACGTAAAGAGGAGACAACAGATCTCTCTGCTTGCCTGTTTCTGTAACTCCCATAATCTAGATTGGAGAAAATGCTCTCTTGCCGTACAGCTTTCTAAAGTTCTGTCTCCAGGGTCCTACAGTAGAATGAGGAGTTTTCTATATAGTTGACTTCCCTTAGATATTCCATAAAAGGGAAATACCCCTTTCAGATTGACACCAGACATGGTATGTTGTAAAAACAATAGGGAGGGTTAGCTAATATGTTAGCTTAAAAGTCCTAAGAGTTAGTTAAAAAAGGTCATATCTCTAAATACACCACATCACAGCATACTCTAGGTGGTCATACATGTTAGACAAATCTGTGAGGCATGTTTTATTTCAGGTCGTAATTTTAGTCCGGCCACCTGTCGGCATGTTTTCCGTGCTTCGGTCGGAACTCCAGCCCGCCCCCATTATAGTGAATGGGGCCAGAGCGTAGTCTGGGCCATACACGTGCACTAGCGGCAGCACAGATCTTTCAGGCTGTTCGCCCGCCGGAACAGCCTGCCGGACACCCCTGCCACTAGTGTGAAAGTAGCCTAAGATGCATGGTTTCCTTTAAAATTAGGCTTTTTTAAAAAAATATATTGACAACTTTTCTCTATATCTATGTAGTCTTGTAGTAATCCTGTCCTTAACATCTAAGCATCAATCTCCACTACGCTTTAGTCATCTTTTTGATATATCAGATTGTAGATTAGTTTCCAGCTATTTAACTATAAGCTAAATGCATTTAATTGTCTTGAACAAGCAGACAAAACTGATTTATGTTCTAAAAATGCTAAGATGCAATCTGCAATCTAAAAAAGTTAGTCATCAGCTGTCATTTTCCAGAATTTAAATGCACTCATTAATTAAACTAGCAATAAAATGTGTGGATTTGAATTAATTTCACATATTACATTTTGAATTACTGATGAATTCATTGTTATGGTCATGCAAACTATTTTTTTAGGCTTCTGGCTCATAGCCATTTACTACATATTGAGCCAAGTTGAATACAGAAATAAATAATAGTAATTGTAACACCAATGCATAATGTTATCAATTTTTATGTTAGGTATTATAGTGATGGAAATATACATTACATTAGGGACAAGTATTAGAGACATTTTCTATATTTGCACTATAGAAAATGAATTTCTTCAAATTAGTTTTGGGTCCGATTTGGCAAATTTTATGAAAAAATGTATCTGGTTCTGAATCAAATATACTCGAACTGCCCATCAGTACATGCTACTACCCGAAGCACCTAGGATTTGGACTTTTTTTAAAAAGAAAGATCTGCCAAAAAAATTGCAAGAAATTCAGGTTTGTTAGAATCCAGATTAATTAGAGGGAAATTCCATATCGGTAGAATTGATTTGCTCATGTCTAATTTGAACACTTTAAGTGTTTATGACATTTGATTGTTTTAGGGTGACCTACACTACGGTTTTACAGGATGTCGTGTGAATGGCAAAGATTTAGTTATACGGCATTATTTTTTGTTATTATGTTTCAGTGTTGTTCTTAAATGTTGTTAACAAAGTTAAAGGTCCGGTTGTTCAGGATCATTATTCAATCTGGCAAATGCAAAAACTCAGCAGCTTTCTTCTAGACAGGTCTTAAACTCAACCAAGAAATCAAGAGCAACTCTAGTTTTGAAAGTCACTTGCCCGGAGATATAACCGTGTACTCAATAGGACCTAGTAACAAAGTGTCTGCAGATATGATGCCCAGGGTTGTTACACATTATCTTCTTGCAAAGAAGCACACCCATACACATTTATACAGCCCACATTGACCACAAAGGAAACTTTCTAAAGCCAAATGCAATAAGCTTCTTCTAGTGGAGATGGATGGATAGATAGATAGATAGATAGATAGATAGATAGATAGATAGATATACGGTTTAACTGCAAAATTATTTAAACTCTTCAAAATGAATCTACTGCATGTTTTATGTCGGCAGCCCGTGCCTGCTGCTGCCCACTAGTGGCAAGTTTCAGAGCTCTGGCAGAAGACCCGGGTGCCTGTGTCCTTTGTGTCTATTGGAGATATTCTTCATTGAAACTCACCTCATTCTGCAGTATTGTAAGGGTTCTAATGTGTTAATCAGCTCTACTATATACAGTATGTGGTGCTGTTTATCTAAATCACTGCCTGAGCAATAGGTTTACTAGCTTGCCAAATCCTGCAAAGGTGGTATAATCTACTTGTCTGCCTGTGTACCAACTTTTGCTCGATTCCCTGACTCTGACTCTCTGCTGCCTGACCTATGCCTAAACATTGTACTGACACTGAGCGGCCTACCTTGACCTCAACCACACTGGGACTACTCCAGGAGGTAGCTGCCTGATGGCATCCCTGCAGCAAAATCCAGATCCCTGTATAGTGATTAATGGGTAAATACAAGGGCACTACAAGGATAACACCATTAGATTTAGCCCAACGTCAAACTGGTTGGTTGACACAGTGGATCCACACCCACTGATTGTTGCACTGGAAGTCCTGATCTACCATAGTGTATTAAACACTATATTTATAAATGTAAATGTGGAAATGGGGTTCCCACGTGTGCGACAGAAAATTGCGCCAAGAATCAACCTAGATTTTGAGCTCTATTGGAGACAGTAAGCGATAATAGTGTTTTCAAAATGCTGTGGATTATGTTAGCGCTGTAATAAATGAGTAAAGTAACTAACTAATATTCAACTCTGTAAGGACATCAATAATATTTTATTTGCAAGTAATCTGTAATGTTATCCAGACCCAACTAAATACATTAGATTTTAATAATCAATAGAAGAGAGAGCTATCAATAGAAGGTAGATCAATGTTCTTTTCAATACTGTATTGATGTACATTACAGGGTCATTTTATATCCTGTGCAAAGTGATGGAATAAAAACATTACAAAAAGCTGTCCGTTGTATCTAAATTACAAATACATGCAGTCATCATGATTAGAGATGAGCGAGCACTAAAATGCTCGGGTGCTCGTTATTCGAGTCGAACTTTTCCCGATGCTCGGGTGCTCGTTTCGAGTAACGAACCCCATTGAAGTCAATGGGAGACTCGAGCATTTTTTGCAGGGGACCAAGGCTCTGCCTAGGGAAGGCTGGGTGAAAACCTGGAAACCTCATAAAATGATGGAAACACCACGGAAATGGACAGGAAACTGCAGGGGCAGCATGCATGGATGCCTCTGAGGCTGCCTAATCCCACCATTACCCCAAATTCTCAGGCAACAGCCTGGTGGTTACCCTCATGGCAATTGTGCTCACCCAGACCAAGAAAGGCGAGCCACATACCCATCACATGTGAGGGAAGCACCCAACTAGGTGCAACGAAGATCCATCACCGCCTGCAGGTGACACCACTGCTCATGCTGGCACTGCAGCTAAAATCAAGTTTAGTATCTGTTCTTATCAGTTGCTGTGGCTGTTGGATGTATAGTGGTGAGCATAGCTGCTTCCCAAGCATCTAAAAAATAAATCAGTACAATATCTAATACGTCCCCCTACCCGGGTAAATTGTTTGGAGAGAGGGCCTGTAGGTGGGGGGGGAGGAGGTTTCGCTGGAAGAGCCAGAGGAGTGCCCCCTGGGCTAGCGTGTGTGGTGGTGACAACAGCCGGAATGCATTTGGAAATACCCTAGCATCAGCCGGTGCAGTATCGATTCTTCTCAGTTTAATACCGTATACGTCCCCTATCTTGGGACCTTATATTTTATGGGTTTTTCTACCACGGAAAATGGAAAAAGAGCTTGCTCTGGCCAGGGGAGTGTCTTTCCCACTGCAGCTAAGGGGAAGTGTCCATGCTCTGCCTATCACAGGTCAGGAGGGAAATAAAAGAAGAACCAAACAAAAAACTGTACAATATCTAAGACGTCCCCTATCCGGGTAAATTGTTTGTAGAGAGGGCCTGTAGGTGGGGGCAGGCTGGGGGGAAGGAGGTTTCGCTGGAAGAGCCAGAGGAGTGCCCCCTGGGCTAGCGTGTGTGGTGGTGACAACAGCCGGGTGTAGTTAGAATGACGACGCAGGACCCCAACTTAAAAATTTAGCATCAACCGGTACAGTCGTAAATTATGAGATTGATGAAGTGTTGTATGTCTTCTATGTATACTACTCAGTTTAATACCGTATATGGCAGCTATCCGGAAAAATTGTTTGTAGAGAGAGAGAGAAATATAGGACAAAGAAGTAAATTGTTTGGAGAGAGGGCCTGTAGGTGGGGTGGCAGGCTGGGGGGAAGGAGGTTTCGCTGGAAGAGCCAGAGGAGTGCCCCCTGGGCTAGTGTGTGTGGTGGTGATAACAGCCGGATGTAGTTACAATGACGACGCAGGACCCCCAACTTAAAAATTTAGCATCAACCTGTACAATTGTCAATTATGAGCTACATCAAGTGTGGCATGACTTTTAAATGGATATTGCATGTGGGCACGTACTCCCTGGAACACCATAGTCACCCCTTCCCTGATGTGCTAGCCCAGAACATTCTCTGCCCTAATTCGCAAGAACTTTTGCTGTTTCCGTGTGCTGACAGTGGGGATTTAACAGTGTTGTCTGAGGAGGTGGTGGACAATGGCGAGACAGGTGTCGGGGGGTGAGGTAGTTGTATGGGAAGCAAGTTACAGTGGGGACTCCTTTGGGGGGGAATTTCTCAGGATGGGACAGATTCAACTTGGGTGGATCAGGAACAGATGAATTTTTTGGGGGGTTTGTTTAACTTTTATTTAGCAAAAATAACCACAGAGATATTTATTCGTTATCTTCTCTGCGCAGTCTGGCTTAGGGGTTTGTCACTTTGATGGCGAGCTGTGCCGCTCTCTCCAAAATGGTCTGTAGGTTCTTAGATGGAGACTTTGTCGGTGATTTCAGTACAGAAGGACTTGTTGCTCATCCACAGAACCTCGACCTCCTTGACATTGTGGACAAGGAATTTGCGGGTGGACCAGGAATTTGCGGAACCCTGTGGGCAGCATGTGTTTGGTCTTCTACTTGCTACCGTATCCAATGTTGGGCGATATAGATTCGCAAGTAATATTATTTTTCACACCTATCCCAAAAATAAAAATGTATGCAGTTTGCACAAATAAAACTGGAAACTGGAATTGGAGAGAGGACCTGTAGGTGGACCTCCGGAAAATTGTTTGGAGAGAGGGCCTGTAGGTGGAACTCCGGAAAAATTGTTTGGACAGAGGGCCTGTAGGTGGAACTCCGTAAAAATTGTTTGGACAGAGGGCCTGTAGGTGGAACTCCGTAAAAATTGTTTGGACAGAGGGCCTGTAGGTGGAACTCCGGAAAAATTGTTTGGACAGAGGGCCTGTAGGTGGACCTCCGGAAAAATTGTTTGAAGAGAGGGCCTGTAGGTGGACCTCCAGAAAAATTGTTTGAAGAGAGGGCCTGTAGGTGGACCTCCGGAAAAATTGTTTGAAGAGAGGGCCTGTAGGTGGACCTCCGGAAAAATTGTTTGAAGAGAGGGCCTGTAGGTGGACCTCCAGAAAAATTGTTTGAAGAGAGGGCCTGTAGGTGGACCTCCGGAAAATTTTTTTGGAGAGGGCCTGTAGGTGGACCTCTGGAAAAATTGTTTGAATAGAGGGCCTATAAGGGGCCCTCCTGAAAAATTGTGCTAAAAGAGTGCCAGTTGGACCTCTAAAAAATGGCGTTTTTTGGGTCAGCGTTAGGCAAAGACGATATGTAGGAGGAGGAGGAGTAGGAGGAGGAGTAGAGAAGAGTTATTTAAATCTTTAGCTGCTTTCCCCCGGAGATTTGAATTCCGGTGAAATCCAGGCTTTGTTCATTTTAATAAGCGTCAGCCTGTCAGCGCTGTCAGTTAACAGGCGTGTACGCTTATCGGTGATGACGCCACCAGCTGCACTGAATACCCGCTCTGACAGCACGCTAGCGGCAGGGCAGGCCAGCACCTCCAAAGCGTACAGCGCCAGTTCAGGCCACGTGTCCAGCTTTGAAACCCAGTAGTTGTATGGAGCAGAGAGATCGCTACGGACGTTGGTATGGTCAGCTAGGTACTCCCTCACCATCTTTCTGTACAGCTCCCCCCTACTCTGCCTAGACTGGGGACAGGTGACAGTGTCTTGCTGGGGTGACATAAAAGTGGCAAAGGCCTTGGAGAGCGTTCCCCTGCCAGTGCTGGTCAAGCTGCCTGCTCGCCTCCTCTCCCCCGCTACTTGGCCCACAGAACCATGCCCTCTGCCACTAGTGGCGTCAGATGGGAAGAATTGTTTCAGCTTGTGCACCAGGGCCTGTTGATATCTATTCACTCTCATACTCCTTTCCTCTGCAGGGATGAGAGTGGAAAGGTTCTGCTTGTACCGTGGGTCCAGGAGAGTGAACACCCAGTAATCGGTGTTTGAAAAAATTCTTCTAACGCGAGGGTCACGGGATAGGCAGCCTAACATGAAGTCTGCCATGTGTGCCAGAGTCCCAACACGTAAGAATTCCCTCTCCTCACTGGCCTGACTCTCCATTTCCTCCTCCTCCTCCTCCTCCAAGTCCTCCTCTTCAGCCCATACATGCTCAAGAGTTAAGGACTGAGCACTGGTACCCTCTACTGTTTCGCCGACATTCTCCTCCTCTTCCTCCTCATCCTCATCCCCCTCCTCCGATACGTGCTGAGAAACAGAACGGAAGGTGCTCTGGCTATCAAGCGACGTATCTTCCTCCACCGTCTCTTCTGACAAGCGCAAAGCATCCGACTTGATACTGAGCAATGAGTTTTTCAACAGGCAAAGCAGCGGGATGGTGAGGCTGATAATGGCGGCATCGCCGCTGACCATCTGTGTTGACTCCTCAAAGTTGCTCAACACCTGGCAGATATCAGACATCCACGTCCACTCCTCATTGTAGACTTGAGGAATCTGAGAGACCTGACTACCAGTTCTGGTGAAGATGACATCTGGCAGTCCTACAATCGCTCTGCGCTGCTGGTAAACTCTGAATAACATGTTTAATGTGGAATTCCATCTCGTGGGCACGTTGCACAACAGTCGGTGGAGCGGGCAGTTGTAGGCGGCGCTGCGCTGCCCTGAGAGTGGCAGCATCTGTGCTCGACTTGCGGAAATGCGCACAGATGCGACGCACCTTGGTGAGCAAATCAGACAGATTGGGGTATGTCTTGAGGAACCGCTGAACTATTAGATTGAACACGTGGGCCAGGCATGGCACATGTGTCAGTCTGCCGAGTTGCAGAGCCGCCACCAGGTTACGCCCGTTGTCACACACAACCATGCCTGGCTTGAGGTTCAGCGGTGCCAGCCACACATCGGTCTGCGCCGTGATGCCCTGTAACAGCTATTGGGCGGTGTGCCTTTTGTCACCTAAGCTCAGCAGTTTGAGCACCGCCTGCTGGCGCTTACCCACGGCACTGCTGCTGCACATAGAGCTACCGACTGAAGGCGCCGTGCCCACAGATGGTAATTCGGTGGAGGAGGAGGGGTCGGAGGAGGAGGCATAGTACGTCTGAGAGACCGTGACCGAGGTAGGCCCCGCAATCCTCGGTGTGGGCAGTACATGAGCGGACCCAGGGTCATTCTCGGTCCCAGCCTCCACCAAGTTAACCCAATGTGCCGTCAGTGAGATATAGTGTCTCTGCCCGGCAGCACTTGTCCACGTGTCCGTGGTTAGGTGGACCTTCTCAGAAACAGCGTTGGTCAGGGCACGGATGATGTTCTGTGACACGTGCTGGTGTAGGGCTGGGACGGCACATCGGAAAAATAGTGGCGGCTGGGGAGGGAATACCGAGGGGCTGCCACCACCATGAGATTTCGAAAGGCCTCGGTCTCTACCAGCCTATAGGGCAGCATCTCCAAGCTCAGCAATTTGGAGATGTGGACGTTGAGGGCTTGGGCATGTGGGTGGGTGGAACTGTATTTCCTCTTGCGCTCCAGCGTCTGCTGTAAAGACAGCTGAACGCTGCGCTGGGACACGTTGGTGGACACTGTGGAGGATCGTGGAGGCGAAGGTGTGGTTTTCTGGCGGGAGGCGCTCGTGCCGGGGTCCTGGGCAGGGGGTTGACTAGCAGAGGCAGCGAGTGACGTGGGGGGTTGACTAGCAGAGGCAGCGAGTGACACATTGGAAGGAGCAGAGGTGTGACCCGCAGGAGGTGGTGAATGACCTTGGTTCCATTGAGTGGGGTTTTTAGCCCTCATATGCCTGCGCATGCTGGTGGTGGTTAGGCTAGTAGTGGTGGCACCCCTGCTGATCCTGGTGTGGCATAGGTTGCATACCACACTCCGTCGGTCATCATCACTTTCTTTAAAGAACCTCCAGACTTGCGAACATCTAGGCCTCGCCACGGGAGCTTCACTACGTGAAACAGTTGCTGATGATGCACCAGCTCTGGCCCTGCTTCTCCCTCTGGCCACACCACTGCCTCTTACAACCTGTTCTGGTGCAGCACTCGCCTCCACCTCAGAAGCACTCGGCCTATCAACCCAGCTTGGGTCAGTCACCTCGTCATCCTCCGATTCCTCAGTCTGCTCCCTCCTCGGAATTCCTCCCCCCTAACAACAACTTCACCACTGTCTGACAACCGTGTCTCCTCATCGTCCGACACCTCTTTACAAACTTCTTCAACTAAGTCAACATTGTCATCATCATCACCACCCACAGACTGCGACAGTTGGAAAACTTGGGCATCGGGAACGAGGTCAGCAGCAACCTGAGAAGTGGTTTGTGACTCTGGGAAGGGTCCAGAAAACAGTTCCTGAGAGTATGCCGGATCGCATTCCAAATTTTCCTGGGAGGGGGCAGACTGGGGGGGAAGGAGGTTGAGGTGGAGGAGCCAGAGGAGTGCTCCCTTGGGTAATGTGGGTGGACTGCGTGGAAGACTGACTGGTGGACAAATTACTTGAAGCATTGTCCGCAATCCACGAGATCAGCTGTTCGCACTGTTGTGGTTTCAACAGTCCTCTACCACATGTCCCTGTAAGTTGAGACATGAAGCTAGGGAGTGTAGCTCTGCGGAATTCTCCTGCTCCCTCATCAGCGTATACTGTCTCACCCTGCCTAGGACCACGGCCTCTGCCCCCTGCAGTAATTGAATGCCCACGCCCTCGTCCTCGACCCTTAGCTCTGGGGTTCAACATTTTTTGTATATAGGTGTATGATAAAAAAAAAAAAATTACACGGGCCTGGTGTACTGAAACCCACAAACTTGTTAAGTCCGGTAGAATTAAGTGACGTACAGAAAGTGTCACCTGGACAGTATATACGGATGGGAGCTAGTGTACTGAACTGTGACACACAGAAAGGTTACACACAGCTGAGTAAAATGGATTTGTATCACTGAGCTAAAACAACTGAAAAAATATATATTTTTTTTTATTCTGTTTTTTTGGGAACGTGACGTGCAGGAACTATGGTAGAACTGACTGACACCCTGTTAACGGTGGCTATTTAGTCTGCGACCCAGACAAATGTCGCACAGAGTTTTCTGGATCAAGCTGTATACGTTATTGGTAGCAAATGACTTGGTTGTATTCTGTGACGTACAGAAAGTGTCACCTGGACAGTATATACGGATGGGAGCTAGTGTACTGAACTGTGACACACAGAAAGGTTACACGCAGCTGAGTAAAATGGATTTGTATCACTGAGCTAAAACAACTGAAAAAAATATTTTTTTTTTTATATTTGTTTTTTTATATTTTTTTTTAAATTTTGTTTTTTTGGGAACGTGACGTGCAGGAACTATGGTAGAACTGACTGACACCCTGTTAACGATGGCTATTTAGTCTGCGACCCAGACAAATGTCGCACAGAGAATTTTCTGGATCAAGCTGTAGATGATATTGGTAGCAAATGACTTGGTTGTATTCTGTGACGTACAGAAAGTGTCACCTGGACAGTATATATGGATTGGAGTGAGTGTGCTGAACTGTGACACACAGAATGGTTCCACACTGCTGTGTGCAATGGATTTGTATCACTGAGATTGAACAATAAAAAAAAAAAACAGGGTTAGATATGGCGATAGCTGCACTACTTGTGCCAGCCAGCCAGCCAAGCCAGGAGACAAAAAAAAATTCTTCTAGCCCTTAGAAGGGCTGTTGGGTTCTTTGTGGGTGATTCCTGCCTAACAGAGAACTAAATGAAGGCCCTAACACTGTCCCTGAAAGGCAGCAGCTCTATCCCTAACGACATCCAGTGTCATCACTAGTATAACGACATCACTAGTATATTCCAGGGTCACCTGATCAGGCCAGCCAACCCCTGCTATCGACATGTAAGGGCCCCACGTGATGCTGGGTGTACCGTAGAGTCTCCTGGCTTGTGATTGGCTGTGTTTATAGGCGCCAAAAAAGCACGATGCGGAAGTTGCCATTTCCTCGAGTATGGCGAGATACTCGTCCGAGCAGCGAGCACTTACGAGTACCCTAATACTCGAACGAGCACCAAGCTCGGACGAGTATGCTCGCTCATCTCTAATAATGATGTCTAGTTAACAAATACCTTTTGGACACAGTCTTTCAACTGCCTAATTAATTTTAGTTGCGGTGCACAAAGTGAAGGTAAGCATGCCCTAGGTGAACCTCAGCTTGACAGCTGTTGTACTGCTCAGCATAATTTATTCATCTAAAGGGTTTGTGATCTGTTGATTGGAAAAAGCAAGCTTAATTTTAGTCTGCATCTTT